>VDFB02110283.1:0-12704 GCA_007258455.2 Sequoia sempervirens
TTTTCAAATTTTGAAATCATGAACTTTTGAGCTCGTTGTACATGTATTAATTGGGTGCATTAAATGCACTTGGGGGTATAAATACTTGGGTTGACCTATCATTTTCATATGCCAGGATTAGCCAGAGAAATTGCAGAGACCCAAAGCTTTTGTTGACCGTCGCCTCCAAGCCCGCTGCCTTCACTCGTCGTTCCTTCACGGATTCAGTAACTCCATTCCCCGAATTCTTTTGGTGAGTTCATCGTCCACCGTTCCTCTATGATTTTCGGTGATTTTGTGTTGAAATAATGGATGAAAAAGGATAAAATTGCATTCATTTGATAAATGAGGGCTAGTTCTAGAAAACCCATGTGATAGAATTTCTAGAAACCCATCAAATCACCATGTCATTGAATCCAAAACTTCCATGCCTCAGCGTTGTTCTTCCCACAGATCATTAGCACCCTCTGGACCTGAGCTTCCTCCTCCTCCTCATCAAATAAACTTCAAAGAAAACAACTTTAAAATGGTGGACTCTATTTTTAGTTATGCAATCTCGAATTGCCCTTGTCGAATCGTCGTTGGAATTTAACAAAATTGAATTCCTGCCTCCATCCATGCTTCCGGGCCCGCTCCCACGAGATTTCGTCCCTAGGATGCCATCTACCTTTTGTTGTTTCCCAAATGTCATCCCATCTTCATCTATCCAATCCTTGAGATTCATCCCTCTATTTGTCGCCTAAGCTAGAAGTTGAAATGGCCACTTCCTTAGTGCCCTCTGGGTCCCAGTCCATGAACTTCTGTCCATGGCCCTCTGTTGCGAAATTGTCATTTTCCACAACTATCAGATGGCTACTTTCCGCCCTCCGGGTCCCAAGCGTCCCAATGCCGTATGAACAAGAAACAAAAAATTAAGAGTCTTGGCCTTAACCAGGTTCATCCCACTGGATTTCCGTTGTCGGGACTCTATCCCATTTCGATCGTCGTGAAAAGGAAAAACTAGTCCATCCTCCCGGCCTCTGGGGCTCGATACTCCGATCGTCGGTAGAGTTAGCAAAGAAAATATGGAAGCAAAGTCTAAGGCCGGGTCCAGTCCTCTGGGATGCTCCCCGGACATCCACTCATTGCTCATCATTCCAAATAACCATCCTCAAACAGCTTCCTTACCCTCTTGATCCGAAGACTTGAGATATAAAGGAGTATTTCCCACCATCTTTCACACTCGTAGGTCTCGGACCCCGGAACTCCACCCCCAAAATGTCGTTTCATCAAAGTCATCTCAAATAGAAAACTCCTAATGGCTTTCCCTCCTCATGAATCTGAGTGCCCCAATGATGATCCAAATGACCTCCAATCTGGAAACAAATTTTGACCCAAGTGCTCAAATGGGACCCTCTCATGCATGTAACTTTCAAATCATCTTAATTTGAAGGTGAGAGAAACATGCAGATTGCCCTGCCCTGTTCGCCCTTCAAAACAACCATCCTACCAGGGAAGTCCGACCCCCGGGACCCAGACCATCCAAAATCCTTCCAACAAGTTACTAATGGCATTTTGGAGTAAATGTTTGATTTCTTGAATGATGTATCATCTAATCTGACTCCATCCATAGGAATTTTGGCTAACATTTGTGTCTTCATGCTTGATTATGCTCATCACACCTTTGTTTGCAGGATATATGGAATTGGGTGCAGGACCCCCAGGGGCAGCTGTAGAGAAAGACAAAGGAAAGAAAACAGGCAGAGCTCCTCGCGGAAAGGAGGAAAAGGATCAGATGAAGTACCAATTCCAAGGGGAACCATTGCATTCCAAGGTCACCACAGCATGGAAGGAAATTACAGATACCAACATTGGGCACATCGATATGATGAATTTGAACAAAGAGTCAAAATCAATCCTAAGATAGAAAATGTCAGATTGATCAGAGGCAGCGGAATTGCTAAGGTTGCAAGCTTTCCTCCATCTCTTATCACCCCTGAGTTGGTAATGGCTTGTAGGGTAGCATACCAACTGGAAACCAGAACCATTGTAGACAAAGATGGGAACATTCTAGCTGACATGCCAAGCGAAGCAATAACGAAGACCTTCCACATCCCTACCTTTGGGGAGATGGAACTACCAACCATAAAGGAATGTAAGGAAATGTGGGATCACAACCCAATTGCATGTAAGAAACACATAAATCAATATTGGCTCAAAGAGAAGTGGGGCAGTGCTGCTAAGGTTCCCTAGGAGCTCTTCCATAATGATTTCCATGAAGACTACCATGACCTAGTAACCTTGCTGAGCAGAATAATGGGCCTTCCCACTACTGTGTACTTTCAAGAATGGATGGTCTACTTTGTTGAGAAAATTCTTTGCGGCAAGTAGGATGATACCACACAGACCACATTCTATTGGGGAGGGATAATAAGTGATTGCTTCCATGAGCAGTTCATGAATGTTAAAAAGACCTCCAAGTTGCATATGACGTCCTATCTGGTCTATTCTTTGGCCGAATGGAGGCAGTACAATGGTTTGTTAAGGGCTCCAAATGAAGAATCTAGCAGGGAACTGAAAGTCTATGACAGATACCCTCAACTCCAGTTCAGAAACTTCAAGAGGGATTATTGTAGAGTAAATGATGCTTTCATAGGTCATATAATTAGGCTCCTCAGGGGTGATTTTGAAAGGAGAGTCTCCCATAGCGCTCGGGCCTTCCTCAAGCAATATGCTTTCCTATTCATCCAGTACCCAAAATTTGGCAGAAGTTGAGAAAGCCAACTGGAACGAAAAGATCACTGCATCTGAAATAACCTATCACAGAAAGAAGAGATGGAGACAAATAAGCAAGGGTGCTCTGAAAGCTGAAAAATGTATTCATCCGAGAGAGATAAATTACAATGATGAATCCTTATAAAAGGATATTGTGCAACCCTAAAAGAAACCCTAATAGGTAGACATTTAATAATTAATATAATTATTAAATGTCACAAAATGTAACTAAAGTGAAATCTTAAGAGAGAGGAATAAAGTAATTTAATCAACATGGATTAAGAATTAAAACCTTCTCTAACACCTTAAGATGAGCAAAAGTGCTGATTACAAACATGTGCAAAGAAAGCAAAGGTAACTACAATGCAAGAAAGTAAACTTGGGTCCGACATGAGGCTGATCGATTTTAATTACAACCAAATCTGTAAAGTGGAAATAGAAAACCTCATGAGGAAAACTCTACTCCAAAAAGAGATGAAAGAAATAAATGCACTAATAGCAGGAAAGGATGAGGTGGATAACATAAGACCCCCATAGAGCGGCTTCTATCCTTATAAGTACATGTACAACTATCTCCATAGGAGAAAAGAAAAGAGACTAGAAGGCCCCCGCAGTGGAAGAAACTCACATTAGCAATGGTAGATGCCTGATGTAGAATCCAGAAAGATATCCTAAAGCGGCAAATAATATTCCTCCCCTTGGGAAGAAACGGATCCAAAGGACAATGTCGAAGAAACCCTGTGAAAAGAGAAGAACCAAGATGTCTCAAGATGTGTGCCATGATAGGATGTTGAAGAATCTCCCTATCTGAACTGAAACAAAAGATGTCAAATCCAAACTGAACTAAAGACTCAAAAACTGCAACCTCTGAATGCACAGATGATGGTGGGCTAACAGCTGGAATATGGTTGTCAATAAAGAGGAGCTGAAAATCCTCAAAGTAATCCTCCAAATCTGCAATATAGGACTCTACAAACAAAGATGAAATTCCTACAAGATAAGAATCCCAAGTAGCCATGTTTGAAAGATGTATGATGTCCTGCTTAGCTGAATCAATAGGAGCCAAAGAAGAGGCAATATCAAACTGATCAAGAACAACAGGAGAAGATGCTGATACAAGTATAATCTCATTCTGAAGAGTAGGAACTGTGAGACAATCCTCTAATTCATCAGAATATGTAAGGTTGTCTAAATACTGAAGCTCCTCTAAAGTATCATGATCAAAAGGTGTGTTCTCTCTCCAACCAATGGGTACAAGACAATCTGAAGCAGGATCCTCTGGGAATGGAGAAAGACTAGGGTCTCCATAGATCTCTCAAAGATGTGTCCAAAGTGAGTGAGGACAATCAATGCCCGATATAGCCCACACAGTGTCAGAATCAACACTAGACAAAATAACTCCTACTATGTGATTTCTAATGATATCCCAAGCTAGTTTTCCCTCTGAAGTTGCTGGTTCAGGTATGAGATCATACAAATAAGGCAACAAATTTAGCCACATACAATGTGTAAGTATACCCTTTGCCCATGACTCATAATTACCCCGTTCCAGAAATACAACTGAAGGGTGAGTAGAAAAACCCATGATAACTCTTCAAATTAACAAATCTGAGACTAACTAACCTCAATACTGATAAATCAGATCAAATAAAGCCATCCCACGCAAACAAATCATTTCCAAGTGCTGAAACATCCAAGTAACTGACAGATGTGTGAAAACACAAAATACTGAATAAAAAGTACCTGGTGCAGATTCTGGAAAAATAAATTACAGATCTGGAAATAACACAGAAAAAATTTCCAAGCGCCTCTTTGTTTACTTGAAAAACGAGTCAAGTAATAGAATGTAGCTCGAGGTGCAAAAGTGATTTCTGACGACTGGGGAAAAACAACATCAAAACAGAAAAAACTGAAAATCAGACCTGCACCATCAGATTGGCGCTAGAATCAGCTTTCCAATGGTATCTCGTTTGAAAAAAACGGAGATCGTACGCCCATTTTATGCCCGATTTACCAAAAGAGGTCAAAAAAAGGCTTAAAAGGGATGCCCTGGTGGCTCCCAGGTGGCTCCGCTCGGTCTGGCAGCGCTCCGGTGGCTCTCTTGATTGGCGGCTCCGGTGGCCTTGGCGGTGTGGCGGCGGGCCTTGATGGCGGAGTGGTGGCCAACCCGGTGGAGGCAGCCAGTGGTGGAGTGGGCTGCCGTGTTCCGGTGAGTGGTGGCGCGGTGTAGCTTGGTGGCCCGGTGACGGCATGAGATTAACTGCTTGGTAGTGTAAAATAAAATCAAAAACTTTGTTTTGGTTTTTGATTTTAAATTTTATCGGAAATCGTGCCTGGGGGCCGTACGGCCCCTGAGCAAAAAAAATTTGCCTCCTAGATCAACTATGCCCAAATAGGTCGTGCCATATATGAAAATATGGGTTTTTGGCCGCTCTGAATCCAACCGTGAGGTCCGTTTGGGCCCAAAATGCACCCAAAAAATGGAGTTACCCAGATCCTCAAAAAAAACAACCAGAAAACCTGAAAGCCAGATCTAACCCTCGTAGCTCCAAATTCTTCAGAAGATGAACAGGAAGCAGCAGGTCTGGAGCTCTGATACCATGTAGAAGTTGAGAAAGCCAACTTCACAGACCCCGAAGATCACCTGCATGCAAATAACACAGTCCGCGAGAAAAGAAGAGAGATGGAGACAGTAGCGAGGTACTGCAGCTAAAAATGTATTCATCCAGGAGAGATAAATTACAATGATGAATCCTTATAAAGGATATTATTACAGCCTAAAAGAAACCTAATAGGTAGACATTTTAATAATTGTACTAATTATTAAATGTCACAATAACTCACAACTAAGAGTGAAATCTTAGAGAGAGGAATAAAAGGTAATTTTAATCAACATGATTAAAATTAAAACCTTTACTCTAACAAAATTTACATACATCCATGCCCAAGGGGTTTTAGAAAGACCGAATAAGCTACCCCAGTATCCTAACGACTGGATGATATTGTTGGAACTCTCTCAGCAGCTACGACATGTACACACCTTGCTAAGCAGCAAGTATTTGGCTAGTATTTTGTATCCCCTTTCTTTTAGCCAAGGGATGTATGAACTACATACCTCTCAATGTGCAAAAAACTCAAAGAAGGAGTTGATCGAATATCACTTCAGGCTTCACACCGCCTGACCACGAATGGACCCATATGGGCATATAAGGAAGGCACTTGGACCTGACTACACCCATCTGCATCATAGTGAATATTTATGGGAAAATTGTAAAGATGATAAGGAGGTACGGATGAGGCATTATATGCAGATGACCACATACTTTGTAAAAAGGGTGAATCTATTCACCGTGCTTGATCAAGTTGAGGAAGATCAAAGAAAAATTATGGACCGTCGATACAATGTAGTTTCCAACTTGTCGCTGCCCTGGATAGATTGGGATGAGCAAGAGGTTGATGACCTTGATATTATAACCAATCCCATTGAGGCTTGTACCAGAGAATGGCTCAATGGTCAAGCGGACCGATTAAGGCAACAAGGGGTTGTCCTGACCTATGAGGGGCTCAAAAGTGAGCCTAGTGCAACAGATGATGGAGCTGCTACAACCTTAATAGGAGAAACATCCAAATCCCCTCCGATCATGAGATCAAGGAAAAGAAAAGAGACCGAGGAGCAGCAACCTAACCTGAAGGTGTATGCAAGAAAGGCTTTGGAAGGTGAACCTTCCAAGAAACATAAAAGGTCAGGTAGTACTACTACAATTCCTATTATTCAAGAGGACCCGCTCCATGAAGGAGAAGAAATGAAAATAGATGAGCCAAAGTCTCCACGGCTACTTCCATTGTTGCTGCCCCTCCCCCTACGTCTCAGGCCATGGTGGCTACCTCTCTGCCTATAGTGGACATCTCAATCCACCTTGCCATTTCTTCACCGGCTAGACCAGTCATGGTGATTGATTCTTCTTCTTCCACCACATCTCCTCTTTCTTTTGCCTCCATGTCACCAACTATGTCCCTCTCATTGGAAGCAGGAACCGTATCTATGTCGACGCTCTCCCTTCCAAAAGCATTCTCATGCCATATACAGAGTTCCCCCACCAAAATTTTTGAAGTGTTATTGAATCCTGCTATCCAAGTTTCCCTAGCATAGGTTCTCACTAGTGTTCTTGTATCAAAGCCCCCAATTGAGCCTCCCGAAATGAGGGATACAATGGAAATATTTGAGGAATTGGAGAGATGGGAAAGGGAAGCCACCAAAGAATTGGAGGAGGAAGTGGATGAATACCATGAACATCCAGAATATCAACACTTGAAAATTGACAAAGTAGTCCATGAAGGAGAAGAGATAAGATCCACTGAAAGTGGGTAGGAAGAAGAAGATGCCAATCCCAAATTTATTGTGCAAAATTTTGATCCTAGCTTTGAGGAAGAGCTAGCTCGACAACTAAAGGATGTCGGAGAAGAAATACAAAGACCACCTTCTGGAGAAAGAAGGGGGAAAAAGAATGGAACCTCCAATAGATGAACAACAAGAGGAAGGCCCTAAACATGATGAGGAGATGTCTCTCTCTAAAGGGAAAGGAGAACAAGAAAATAAAGAGCATGAAGATGTGCCACCTCCACATGAGGAAGAGGAGAATATAGAAGAAAATAAACCAGAAGAAGAGGTTCAAACTGACAGGAGCCTTGAGATAGAGCAACCAGAGGAACACAAGCATGATGAAGAGAGGGAAGAAGAGGAAGTAGGGGATGTTGAAAAGGAAAGTCCTAAAGAATGCTTTCCCACTAAATCCTCCATCAAGCACATGGTGTTCATCTAGGACTCCCATGAAGAAAAAGAAGATACAAGGGCATAGAAAGAAACACTTAAAGATAAAGAGATTGAAATCAGGAGAAGTGAAGAAGAAGGTGATCATGAATCACCTAAGGAAAAGTCTCCAATGCTAGAATGGCTGAAAAAGCAACTTGAAAAGAGAGATCCTGTCCCAAGTAATCCAAGAGTGAGACTAGAGGCCATCTTAGCCCCAACACAAATCAACACCAAGAAAGAGAAGCCCAAAGTCAGATCCAAGGTGACAATGGATGCTTATGGATCTCAGACTATGCAAGTAGCCACACCAGTGGTAGGGAAAGAAGGGATAAGCTATAATGTGTCCACTATTGACTTGGGGATGACCACTAGAGAACAAAAAGTGGACCACCTTCAGGAGTCCGTCGCCACGGTTGTACACCTGATTTAGCAGGATAAGATTTCAAAAGGAAGAGCTCAAGGCACAAGTGGCTGATCTAACAACTTACATCCAACAGTGGTCTTCAGCAGAGGAAATTCCTACCACATCTTCAGCCCTACCACAGTCGTTGTCTAAAGAATGAATAAACAAACTTGAAAAGAGAAAGATCTTGGATAAGACCACGGAGAGCTGGTTCTAGCAGGTCTTATACATTGGAAATATGAGCATCAGTCATGTTGTTAGAATAGCGAACAAGTTATTGGAGTTACAAAGGTCTCTTGAAAGCACAAGGAAATTTTGTACATATTTCCCGGGGCTATATGGGTCTACATACTCAAAAATTGAGGCCATCCTCAAGTTGCCAAAGAGAACTTGGAAGGAGGAGCTCACATTTAAAGAGGACGATCATTGGCCCATGGAGATGTGGAGGATGGATTTTGAAAATCGAAAGGAAAGGTTGGAACAGGTGCTCGATAAGGTGGATCCAGATATTGAATGGTCTAAGGATGTTAGAGCAGATTGCATTGGATACTTAAAGCTAATGATGTACTTTGATATGCCTATCATGTAAATTGATCCTAAGAAGATAAAGCCTCATTTCCAAAAGAAGATGGAGGATGGGATGTCCGTCGAGATCACCACCAATTTTATGATTTTTTCTGCCTAAGCCTTCACCCAATCTGAGCTATTCAAAGACCACACTGTCAAATATGATGAAGAATGGGAAAAGCTCGCTGACCGGTCCAAACAATGTGGCTACCAAGTGTTATAATCTCAAATCATGGAAATTGATAAGCTCCAACCGCTGATCTTGAAGTTCATGGAGTACCCTTTGAAACAAGAGGAAACCCTAATGCAGATGATGAACTCCTGAAAAGAATAGCTACAGCAAAAGAGCAATCAACAAAGACAAAATGCTTCGATTATTTGCCACAGAAGAAAAATAAGGAATAAGGACAAGAATGTATTTAAAATGTAATATGTTAGGGATGTGAATGGAATATGTATTGGTAAATCATATCAAATCTGATAGGGATCTCAGTATTCAATATGATGTTTATGATTCATCTCCAATAGTTAGTTGATCTAGTTAGATTTACATTGTTGTTTAGTTAGTTATAGCTTGCTTTGATAGATTTGATAATGTTGTTATGTGGTTTTGAAGATTTATGCTATGTAGATGCCTTCCTAGTCCATACTTTTTGTTGTTTATTGCTGGTAGATGGTTATGTAAAGTTAGTTTGGACTTAAATTTAAAGATGCCTCAAACTTTTATCTTTGTTCATGCATGTACGTGGTGAATGAATGGTAAAATATTTGTAGTCCTTAGAAGATAGCACAGATTTCTTAATACTGTGAAATTTCTGGTTAAATGAAATTTTGTTTTAAGGAAGCTGTCCATAGTAGAAACCTCCATTATCACTATTCATTTTTAGTTGCAAATCTAGGAATCCCCTCTCTTCCTATCCTTTTTCCTTTTTTTTTAGAAATAGCCTATGTTAAGGTTCATTACACATTGTAAAGCTAAAACTGAAGGAAAACATTGAGGTTTCAGACTATTATTCGAACTTGTAGCAAACTACACATCAACTTCCATCCTAGAAACATCAATTTACAAAATCCACTTCATTTCATCCAGCTTCGTAAGTCTTCCCTATGATTACCAACAAAATCACATCAAACAACTGAGATATTCCAAGCACTATCAAGACCTAACATTAGAGACCTTGGGATAGTGTTTTGCAATTTGATTGTGGAAAATTGTCTTTCAAGAGAGGTGATGCATCTACACATTACCTGTGTTGAGAAAGTGTGCAAAACACCGCATCAACAAGATTGGAGCTAGAAGGAGGGCCAAGCTAAGTTGGATTGAATTGGATCATTCTCCCCTGAAAGGTTTCAGAGAATTCTAAGGTTAACACCAAACAAAGGGGAACTTCAAGAGCTGCAGCCCCCCATAAGGGCTAAAGAGACTAAGGGAGGAGACTCTACCTCTTCCTCTTTCTCCATCACTTCCACTTCCCTTCCACCTTCACCTTCCTTCGTCGTTCATCCAAAATCGACCCAACCACTCCAAACTTCCTTCGGACCTCATTCTTCTGGATGCTAGGAAGTTGTCCCTCTCCCAGCCCTCCAAGTCCAAGGCGCAACCCAAACACCTACGACCCAAGTACAACCCCAAGATGTTATTCTACAGCAAGTGCAGCCCCAGATTGTTGTTCCTCAATAGTAGGTACCACCTATGCCGCCTCTCATGGCTTGGTTAGCACAAAATCCCTCTCCATTGCAATTCAATGCTTATCATGATATGCCCAAAAATCGTGAAAGCTTATGCATGAAGTTCAACCCTCGCGACCCACAGAGGACGGCTGAAGAGAACATTAGAATATTTTAGATGATGCTGAAAGACATGCAAATTAATCAAGAGGATGTGGCATGTAGAATTTTTCCTTACTCATTTGGGGAGGAGGCTTTCTATTGGTACGTCAACCTATCGGCTGGTTCCATCACATCTTGGGACTTGCTAATGAATGCCTTCCTACAGAAATATAAGATTCCCATCAGCCCTTCAGAGTTGTACCAATAGTTTATGGCTATTCGTAGAGAAGTCAATGAGCTAATAGGATCCTTCAACAACCGATTCCACCGGGCATATTCGAGGTTGTAAACTCCTTATGCACTTAATGATGATGGTGTACTGTCCGTCTACTATAATTCCTTGGACAATCTCACCTCAACGTTTGTGAAAAGAATGAACTAGCTACCTACTAGACTAGTAGACGCTTATGCCGAAGCTGTTAAGGCTAGCACAGACTTGGGGAAAATATTTTTGGCCCACTACCCTCTTTGGTGCAGGTTTCTCATCCTATGCAGATTTAGGGGCTCAACCAGGCGCTTCACCACCATATGCCTCTTATGAATCATGTGCCTCAGTTACCTATAGTCCCTCATCCAGGGCAGCCCATGAATCAGGCACCTCCCATGCCCCACTACTTGTAGCCTCAACAACAACATACTTACCATTAGGTTACCCAACAATAGCAGATGTATCCTCAGCAGCCTCAAGTACCATTGTACCTACAAGGACCAAAATTCCCTCCAGCACATCAAAATCAATCGGTAGTCCCACTCGTTCTTCTCCAAAACCCAATGCCATAGCCAAGTAACACAAAAAAGGATTGACTCGATGAGTTAACATAAATGATTAAGAAAATGTCCATGGAGATGACACACTTGAGAAATCAAAACAACCAGTTGTAGGGTTCCCAATGGAGTATCCAGGTCAATCTCAATAGAGATAATAGGGACAATTGATACCACTGAGATGATCGCCATACCAACACCTCTTTTGAACAGAATTATGACAGAGGGAAAAATTAAAATCAGAGATTTGAAAGGAGGCCTTCCCAAAGGCAGAATCAGACGAGGAATACAAGGCCAAACAAAGGAGTTGTTCCTACCCCGTTGGACCAACCTACTAGCACAGAAAAGACAACTAGTGGTGTATATCTTGTTGAAGCAGCTCTTTCCAGATGATGTAGGATTCACAAGACTAGCAGACACTTTCAGTTGGATTGTCCCAAGTTCCTTACAGCCATAGAAAATTTTCAAGTTGAAGTTCAAAATGTTGTGGACAATGTTGAATGTCACGACATAGTCCCATCTAAGCCATACAATTCTTATGTGCTTGTGGTCAATCAAGCCATGTTCCTGAGAAGCGAAAGCAACGGTCCTAAGGATGCGAATTCCTTTCCAAAGGTTGAAGAAGTGAAAGAGGTAAGTAACAGTGAAGCCTTATCTCAGTTATTTGATTCAGTAGATAATGGTCCTCTAGATGATGAAGATCCCCATGAGGATGAACTACGCGCGTTCCATTAGAGAGCCACACTGTATTATTTGAGGAATAGACAAGTAGGGGGACCATTCACTACATCCACCCTTCCTAATTACTTCGCTACCCCGCCGGATCCAAATGCTAGTAACAATCGTAGTTTCCCTCACGTGCCCACTCAAAATTTTAGCAAGGATAGTTCATTAAATCAACCTCATAATCAACTACAAAACCAGGCTCAAGGGCAGCCCCAAAACCAACCAAGTAAAACACAAACCTAGTCTATTGGGTCTACCATAGGTAGAGCCTTTGAGTCCAAAATTGAACAAATGGGAAAGTATGTCATGGAGGAGTTCAAGAAAGTTAAAATCAACCTATCCTCCTTTGAGTTACTTAAGGTTCCTGCTGTAAGGCATGCCTTTTTTAGGGTGATTAATAGAACCCAGTCTTCTAAAGCTATGCAGGAAACCTTAGCCAAAAGGGTAACCTTTGAAGAACCTAGACAAGAACCCAAGACATGGGAAACCATAGGGAAAAGGAAGGATATTCCCTCAAATCAGCCCACGGGTGAACAACTCATGAAAGAATCTGACCAAAATAGCAAACGAAACCTAAAGGATCAGTCTTCTTGGAAAACCAAGGATAGAACTGGAAATAGGAACAAGGCTCAAGTAGCTCAGATAGACACACCCATAGGCCTTTTCCAAGGAAAGTTTGAAACTCCGCCTTTCCTTACCACCATCTGAATATTTGGGAAGAATTTGCACAATTGCCTGCTCAATTCAGAAGCGTCCATTAATGTTATGCCCCTTGCAATGTGCAAAGCTCTTGGGATTACTCCCACCCCTTTAAGAAGGAAAGTGACTCAGCTAGACAAAACATAGATCAACATTGTGGGAGAAATGAAT
>VDFB02110284.1:0-19838 GCA_007258455.2 Sequoia sempervirens
TTGCATGTCACATCACTGCGAAGGTCTCGAAAAACCCAGAAAGAATCTCCAGACATGCGTTGAAAAACTCTGCCTCTAAGCCCTGAAAATTGCCTCCGAAGGCAGAACTGCTAAAAATAGCAAGTTGTCCGTTTCAGTTCAAATTTGACCTGTGAATAGCCTGATGTGCTCCGGACGCAGTGTGATTGTCGGAATCTCAAAAATGCTGAAGGATTGCCTGTAATTGCACACTTACTAAAAATAGTAAGTTGCCAGAATTCGATGAAATTTCTGTGGAAACCTGCTGGAAGCATACTAATAACAATGTTAAGCTCAATTTGCAATTTATTCACCTCATTTGACTTTAGGTTGGCTGGAAAATTCAAAACCCTAATTTTTCGGACTTGGCCAAAATTTCAAGCTTAAACTCAATGACGGGCACAATCCCGGAAAGACAGACAGTAGAAAAGAGAGACAACGACAAAACGAACGAAAAGCAAAGCCAAAATTAGGGGGTCCCCATTTGCAATGGGGCGATGTGTGAAAAACGTCACAACATTAGCCCCAACCCGAATAAATGTTCCTGAACATTTCAAAGACAAAACCCATTCCATACTCAGAACCCTTGGAGAATTCTTTCAAACCCATCAACTGACTAGGGGATATACTTAAAAGGGAAGAAAAATCCTGAATTGGATCAAGGCATCTCATCTTTTGATTACAAGTGTGTGCATATGCGTCTGTTCCAGCTCAAAAGACCATTGAAGTTACTAGAATCCGTCCCAGCAAGTTAAATAAATATCTTAACTTCAAAAGCATCCGGGACATTGCCTCGCTGCCAGTCAGGCGTCCATAGCCCCGATGAGGTTGTCGCTACAATTCTCACGAATATTGCTCCACTGCCGGCCGGGCGTCCATAGCCCCGGTGGAGTTACTCGCACATTCCCAAAACCAATATTTCATAATATTTTCTTTTCTTCTCTCAGATATTTTCTTTTTTTTTTCTTGATTCTCCGTCAATTCCTTGATTGGCTGGCAGGCAATGAAGCCTCCAATGGGTTTGAGAATTGTAGTGGCACTGAAGCAAGATGTAAGATTTTCACCTGCCAAGACCTCTCCTAATAGACCTCAATGACTTAGAGCAATTAATCATGTGTACAAAATATAGCAATCGCGAGACTTGGTGTCAAGACACAATAGATGATTCCCTTCCGAGTCAAGTACAAATCCCAACCAAATGATGAAACTTGAAAGAACAACCTTGGATTCTAAAGCACTTCCTGAATGACTATCCAAGAAATGGACCAACATTGTGTCAACACCGTACTGGAGTCTGGTGAAAACAACACAACACCCCCCCTTACAAATGGGATCCCCTTTTATTGAAAGCGAACTAAACTACAAAAGCTAGACAACTAACCTAAACAAAAACAAGAACCTTAAGCGAACAACAATCAAAAGACCTAAGTACATACAACTCCTAGCATGATTTCTCAAGATGTGCAGTAACAGCAAAGTAGTAGTCATAGTACGAAGTTTTGCAAACTTGTCTTTAAACTCAGAAAAGTAATCTTCCACAATACGAATCTCAAACTCAAGCGAAACTTCAGGAAAGATTAGCAATTGAGGCAACTCATCCGGACCATGATTAATCCATAAACAAGTCATCTTTCCTAAATCTCCATAATCAAAATGATATTCTTTGTAGCCAACAGTAGGGAAAGATACAACCTGGTGGTCTTCATTGCATGCTTGCCTGTCGTCCATTGCTTCATCAGGAGGTCGAAGTTGATGGTGAACCAAACCTCTTGCATCTAAAACGTGTAGATGATCCAAACTGGGAGGAGTGGGGCGGGAAATCAATTCAAGAGGGCATTTGGAAACTTGGACCACTTCATGCGCTGGCTCCTTTTGAATACCTAACAACGGCTCAAGCCCCAACCCGAATTGTTCTTCATTTTCCATCTCTTTATCAAGCAATATTTCATTTGTTTCAATTTCATCAAGCAACTCTTCCATGACTGTGAATAATGGATCAAGTGTTGATGCAAAATGCATTTCATCTTCTGCCTCCATCTTGGTAGCCCATTGATCGTTGAATATATCATCTTGCCTTAAGCTGCTTATCATTTCTTCCATCTTGTTCACGCATGGCTGATCCTTTTCATCAAGGAGCATTCCTTCCTGAAGTGTATTAGAATCGCTTCCTTCTTCATGTCCCCCTCCTTGAAAATATCTCACGCCATCTATACTTTGAGCTAAGTCCTTTGTTCTTGGTTCTTGACGACCTTCAATAATTTGCAATCTTGTACATTCATTCACCTCCATCTGCTGACAGTTGCCTTGGGTGGTTTCTCTTCCTTGGATGTATTCCATTGCTTCTTTGATCTTTGCTCCAACAACCTCTTGTTCTAGCGTGATGTAGGAACAATCTTCATCTGCTTGCTCCCTAAGCTCGATCACATCCTCCTGTTGTGACTTCTCCTTGTTGTTGGATGATGTTGAGGTACATTCTTCATTTGGTGCTAAAAATGTTTGTGTGGCATATTCAATCCATCTTTTGTCTTTGAATAATCCATATGGTAGCACTGGTAATCCGAGGCGACTTCTGGCAAAGTTGATAGCTCCTTCACACGTTGTACAAGTGAACTCTGGATGAGGTTCGTTGTGAATCCGACACCAACGAGGGAGCAAAACACCCTTCAAGCAAACATTGCCAAGTTCCAACTGATTCTGGATCCTAAGTATGAATCTTGTGAAGGCTTCCTCCACAACTTCTGGAAGGCTATAATCATCAGGTTCTACGTCCAATACTCCTCGCTTGGGGACATCCCAAAAGAAAATTTTTCCTTGAAGAACAAGCTCTATCCTTGAGAGGAATGTTAAGCAACTGATTTCTTCGTGCTGGGAGGTCTCGTGAATTCGACATCTTCCTGGCAAAGCAAACTTAGACAAATTCTCGGGCCATAATTGTGCATTCAATCTTTCATGAATCCGAGCAATATCTGTAAAACTGTCTTGAGAGTAAGAAATATGCCTATCCGTTAAGAAATCTCTTTTTTGATTTTCCATTTTTTGATTTTTTTGAATTTTTCAACTTTTCACTTTTTTTTGGATTTTTTGACATAAGAGAGATCTAACATATCTCTGATTTGGAACTTCAAAGCTCATACTGCTTTCTTCTAGCCTCTGGAACAATTCGAAGCTCGCCCTCCTTCTAGCGCCAATTCTGTTGATGTGTTTTTCGTGACCGCACCAACGCAGAATAAAGTTGCCAACAGCTACCCTATTCTCTCTTGATCAAAGTATTCCGCATGCTAAGATTGCAAGAAAGTTCATGCGTTCAACTCCAAGGTTCTTCAGCGAATAGGCTCATTTGGCTCGATGATTCTGGTATTTCAAGGGGACTTACGGAATTGTTCATGCGAGGAAGGGAATTCAAATGCTCGGAAGGTTTATCTATGAAGCGCGGGTTTCCTATTCTAATCAGAAAGTACTGAATTGAAATGGGGTAAGGTTAAGAAGATTCTAATCTACTCTAAGGCGTGAGATATGGAGCTCAACTTCAGCAAACTTCTAACCAGACTTCGCTTTGCCTCGCATCGGACAGCTTCCACGGAGTCGGTGCAATCTTCAAGGGAGATGACTAAAGATGTTCAAACCACCTCTTGACATGAAGATACCATCACAACGACGCATACCATCATTCAAACTGTGATTGAAGTTAAGTGCATGATATTCCAGTTGAACACACAAGGCGCATTCACCATCAGCAAATACACTAGTGGTATGGATAGACGAAGTTGCTTAGATCAAACACCACATTCCACAATTACTATCTTCTACTTGCATGAAAATGAAATTTACGCTACTCTACACTACTTGAAGTAGAAGGGATGAAGAAACCTCGCTAGCTATCCACAACAAAGATGAATTTCACCATCAATGAAAGATCTTTTATTATGAAAGGTTTACACGACAATTTCTTACAAAAGTTTTCAAAGGAAAACTTTCCTTCTCCTCCAACTACACTATCAATCTACTTCTAAGTTGTCCCTTTATTCTATGTCTACTGTCTAACTCTAAGCTAATGAGGTACAAATGAGGGGGACTCCCCCTTTTATAGATAGCCCAGTCCCAAAAGACGGCTAGGGTTACAATTAATAGAGTGGCCATAATCGTGCCACCTCATCCCTAAACATGATTTGCCCTAAAAACCGCCACAAAAGAGAGTGGGGTAATAAATGAGCCATAATGTCCATTATTCCTTCTAGAAGATTCCCTTTTGCAGACGCGTTCAAACTGTCCTTGATCTTCCTTCTTGACTTTTGCTCTTTGACTTCTTCCACTTGAGCTAACACTTGGCCAATTTCTTGCAACTTTCTTCCTTCGAGGTTGAAATATCATCTTGGATCGCTTAAATCATCACACTAAGTCATCATCGTTTGGCCTCGACGTTCCTCCTGCAAAACAAGCAAGGGGAAGAGTATTAGAATACTTCATAATATAATTTTCAACTTACTTATCGGGATTTTCATGCTTCAAGCGTTCATCGCCTCCGTTAGCCAACTTCCACCTCCTTCGTGACGTATCATCTTTGACAATATCAACTTCAACTGCATCTTCAAGAAATTCATTTCACCTGCTGGAGTTCTGACAACCTTGATTTTACTCAACTCTGGCTCAAGAGAACTATCCCCACGAAGAGCTTGGGAAAATACACCTAGGCAGTTCCTTTCAAATTCATCATCTGGAGAATTTTACCTTGAAAACACATCTTCTTCACATTTGCCTTAGAAAGTTTTCGAATTTCCCTTAGGAAAACTCATCAACCTAGTGCCCACTTGAAATCCTCATCCGGAAGGCCGCAGCGAAGCATGGAAGACTTTAAAATCAACTCCTCATCGATAATCCTCAATACCCAGAAGAAAACTTCCTCCAGAATGCGTCGAATCCATGGGTACCCAACGAACGGGTTCATTTAGTTTTTTGAATTTTGAACCTTGGAAAAATAATTTTCAACAAATTTATTTCATTTCTTCATTCCTGTGAATATTCTTGTTGCTCTGACTTGAATTTTTTTATCAACCTGTGTGGCTGGCGTTCTCTGACTTCATCACTGGCAATTTATTCGTGCTTCGGGAAAATTTTATCTCCTCCTTCAGACTTAGGCATATTTTCTTCTAGAGATGGGATTTAAATATTTATACTTAGAAAAAATATTCCATCATTTCATCACTAGCTTAGGCGCATTTAAGTTTTGTCCTGCCGTCTGCAAACACTTAGAAAATACTCTTGACCTTTTCCCATCCTGGGCGCAATTCATGGTAGAGCTTCCATTTTAATTGCCTTCCAACTTTAATAATACCCCCTTTAAGCTAGGCACATTCAACATGGTGGACTTCAACTTTCACTTCCTTAGGAAAATTCACCTCCACCTCCGATGACTTAGGCGTATTTAGCCCCCTTGAAGTCTCATTTTCCATTACTTGAACAAATTTACCAACTCGTTTTCATCCTTTTCCAAGGGCGCATTTAGACCCTTCTAAGCTAAGGCGCAAATGGGGTAGGTAGCTTGAAGTTTATACACCATAAAATAAATTCAAGTTTGTCTCCAAGAGAAAGCGCATTTTACTCTTCAAGCTTTGAATTTCCAACATTATTCCAGCAAGGGCGCACCTGGAGTCTTATACTTTCAAATTCTCAACACTTAGGCGTTTTCTTGCTTCTTCTCAAGATCAAGGCGCATATGATGGTCCTTAAGATATTAAATTTCCCTTCTCACTTTGATTTCGATGCCTTAAAGAAATTTCAAATATTTCTCTTACAGCTGGGCGCACATAAGAATCTAACTTTCAGCTTGCCTGCCTTGGAAATATTTTTCAAAACACCCCCCCCTTTCTCATCAAGGCGCATTTGAGAGTAGTAACTTTCAGTTTTGAATTACACGCCTTAGAATCTATCCAATCTCAACCCTTGAGTTAGGCACGCATGGGCCCCCTTTCCTCTCTCCCTGGGCGCAAATGAGGTAGGGAGCTTCTACTTTTGTTGCCTTAGAAAATTTACCAATTCCACTCCATAAGCTGGGCGCATTTGGCACCCTATGCTTTCATTAGAAATTTTCCTGGCCCACATATCATTCTCTTCTTACTTGGGCGCATATCAGTGCTGAAGCTCTGACTTTCAATGCCTTAGAAAATCTTTGATTGCTTTATCTTGGCTGGGCGCATATGATGGGGTCCTCTTTCAATTTACTACGCCTTAGAAAACTTTCTTAACTCATCTCAAGGCTAGCGCATTTAACCCCTGGAGCCTTCACTTTTTGAGACTTAGAATATTTTTCTCATTTTCTCTTTCAAGGCGCAAACTATAGGGTCAACTTTCACTTTAGCAATTAGCAATCTCTACGTCCACTTTGGGCGCATTTGTCCTATCCTCCTTCAAGGCGCAAATAGCACATGGAACTTCTATTTTGACACTTAGAAAAAAAATTTCACTTTCAGCACCTTTACACATTTAGGCGCATATGCATGTGTGAACTTTCATTTATGCCTTAGGCGCAAATGGCAGGGTGTGATTCCAGTCTCGTGGCTTAATATTCCTTTCAAGGCCTTTGGGCGCATATAGCATGCTTAGCTTTTATTTTTCACACTTAGCAACTTTTCAACTCACTCTTCAGGCGCATTTTACAAGTGGAGCTTCCAGCTTTGACTTGCCTTTGGAGTTTCTTACCTTGGAAAATTTTCAAAATATTCACTCCTAGATCTAGGCGCAATTGGAATGGTCTCCTTTCAATTTTCACTTTTTAGAAATTTTTATTCCTCTACTTTAATTCAGGCGCACCTACCACCTTGAGGTTTCATTTTATCAACACTTAGAAAATTTTTACGCCTTGGTAGAATCTCCACTCCTCCAGCAGCTTGGGCGCATTTAACATATTGAACTTTCATGTAGAGCTTTTAATTTGAAGTGGAGCGCGCTTTTCAGCTCCCATGCCTTAGAATATTTTTTTTTAAGTTCCCTCCCTTAAGGCGCAAATCATGGGGTCTTCTTTCAATTTAAGCTTTCACACTTAAATTCCCTTCCAGCTCACCCTTCCAGTCAAAGGCGCAAATGGCAGGTGGAACTTCCAATTTGTATGACTTAGAAAATTTCAATACTCCTACCAGCTTGAGGGCGCATTTAGGAGGGTGAACTTCCATTCTTCAAACACTTCAAGATTTTTGATCTGTTTTTGGCCTTTTAAAGCAAGCCTTGATGCCGGACCCGAAAAATTATCAAACTTGGTGGATTTCTTGTCCTCTGCCGGATTTAGGGTGACTTTCTCCTACTAACCCTAATTTGCTATTTTTAGAAAATTCTTCAAATTTTGTGCCTTGGATTGACTTTTGACTCCAGAAACCCTGATTTCGCCTTGTTCCAATTTCGGGGTGTGATTGTGCTGTCGGGCCCTGATGCCTACCTGCACCTGCTATTTATAGCAACTTACTAAAAATAGTAATTACTCAAAATGTCTTCAAATTTTGCGTACTAAATGCCTGAAGTGTATGGATCGTGACTGGACACTGCCTTTGCTTGACTGTTGTGTACCGCCCTTGATTTTAGGAAACCCTAATTGACCTGCTAAAAATAGCAATCATCTGATTCTTCATCTTCTACAACTCCGTTTGTCCCGAAATTCGCGCCAAAGACTCTTCATCACATGTTTGACTCGTACCCGTTGAGATCTGGTGCTGACCTGCCATTTATGGCTGCTTCTGAAGTGATTTACTATTTATAGTAAGTGCTCGTTTCTGAGACTTCCTTAGCTCCGTTTGACCTGAAATTTGGACAGTATGCTCTTCGTTGGTGAAGTTGCCCGATTGTGCTGATGCCGAGATCAACTTTCTATTTATAGCCTGCATCTGGAACATTTTACTAAAAATAGCAGGTTCTCCGATTGCCTCCAAATTTTGCCAGCAGACCTCCTGAAAGACGTTGACCATGATGGATATCTCAGTTTTGAATGCTTTGACCTCTGACTCCTCGTTTTTAGCGCTGAAGCTCGAAACCCTAATTTTGTGCATGTTGCTCAGATGAGCTCCGTTTGACCTCATTTCAGTTGCATGATGATCAATTTGCGTTTCTGAGGTGTTGAGTAGCTGCCCAAGTGATACCTGCTAAAAATAGAAAGTGGCCGAAAAAGTGACCGACTGACTGCCGGATGATCTTGCATGTCATACTGCCCGAAAAATCTTAAAAACCCAGAAAAACCCAGAAAAATCTCCAACATGCAAGCACTGGCTAAAAATAGTAAGTTTCCGAAAAGTGGTCAGCTCCATTTGCATGTTACACTGTCGCGAAGCTCTTGGAAAACCGGAAAATCACGGGCATCTTGGCAGAAAAGCGTCTGCCGCGCAAACCCTAATATCGACCTCCAGAAGTGAATCTTGAAATCGTCATCCCTACTTTGCATGTCGCATCAACTGCCGAAGGTCACCGAAAAACCGAAGAATCTCCGGACATCGTTGAAAAAGCGCTACGCCTCTAAGCCACGAAATTGCCTCCGGCCGGAAGCGCTTCATGTAAGTTGTCTAGTTTGAGTTCAAATTTGACATGAATAGCGTGTGCTCGGTGCCCGGTGTGATTGTGGAATCTCAAAAATCGCGAAGGATTGCACAGCAGTACACCTTACTAAAAATAGTAAGTTGTCAGAATTCGATGGAATTTCTGTGGAGACCTGCTGGAAGCATACTAATAACAATGTTAAGCTCAATTTGCAATTTATTCACCTCATTTGACTTCAGGTTGGCTGGAAAATTCAAAACCCTAATTTTTCGGACTTGGCCAAAATTTCAAGCTTAAACTCAATGACGGGCACAATCCCGAAAAGATAGACAGTAGAAAAGAGAGACAACGACAAAACGAACGAAAAGCAAAGCCAAAATTAGGGGGTCCCCATTTGCAATGGGGCGATGTGTGAAAAACGTCACAACATTAGCCCCAACCCGAATAAATGTTCCTGAACATTTCAAAGATAAAACCCATTCCATACTCAGCACCCTTGGATAATCTTTCCAACCCATCAACTGGCTAGGGGATATACTTAAAAGGGAAGAGGAATCCTAAATTGGATCAAGGCACCTCATCTTTTGATTACAAGTGTGTGCATATGTGTTCGTACCAGCTCAAAAGACCACTGAAGTTCCCAGAATCCGTCGACCAAGTTAAATAAATATCTTAACTTCCAAAAGCATCCCAGGGACACCTCGTACCCGGTCGGTCCACTTAGCCCGATGAGGTTGTGGCTACAATTCTCCGCAATATTGCTCCAGCGCTGCGGCCGGTAGATCCATAGCCCGGTGGAATTCTCGCACATTCCGAAACCAATATTTCATAATATTTTCTTTTCTTCTCGGATATTTTCTTTTTTTTTTCTTTATTCTCCGTCAATTCCTTGATTGGCTGGCAGGCAATGAAGCCTCCAATGGGTTTGAGAATTGTAGTGGCACTGAAGCAAGATGTAAGATTTTCACCTGCCAAGACCTCTCCTAATAGACCTCAATGACTTAGAGCAATTAATCATGTGTACAAAATATAGCAATCGCGAGACTTGGTGTCAAGACACAATAGATGATTCCCTTCCGAGTCAAGTACAAATCCCAACCAAATGATGAAACTTGAAAGAACAACCTTGGATTCTAAAGCACTTCCTGAATGACTATCCAAGAAATGGACCAACATTGTGTCAACACCGTACTGGAGTCTGGTGAAAACAACACAACACCCCCCCTTACAAATGGGATCCTTTTGATGACGAACTAAACTACAAAAGCAAGACAACTAATCTAAACAAAAACAAAAACTTTAAGCGAACAACAATCAAAAGACCCAAGTACATACAACTCCTAGCATGCTTTCTCAAAGATTAATGCTGATAGCGACAAAGTAGTGATGATGCTGGGTGATGTTGACGATTGTCCAAGTGGGGTTTTGAAGCACGACTCAGAGAGTGATGGCTGCAATGGGAGTCTCAGGCTCAGTGACTTGGGATTGGAGGCCATCATCTGGGACCATGGTTGATCCATGAGCGAGTCATCTTCCTCGTCCGAATGGGAAGATACATGGTCTTCATCGGAGTCGAGTTGGTGAACCAAACCTCTTGCATCTAAAATGATGATCCATGAGTGATCAATTCCAGGATTCATCCCATTTGGCTCCTTTTGAATCTCTAGCAATGGATCAAGCCCCAACCTGAATTGTTCTTCATTTTCTATATCTTCACCAAGCAGTGTTTCATTTGTTTCAATTTCATCAAGCAACTCTTCCATGACTGTGAATAATGGATCAAGTGTTGATGCAAAATGCATTTCATATTTTGCCTCCATCTTGGTAGCCCATTGATCATCAAACACATCATCTTGACTTAAGCTGCTTACCATTTCTTCCATCTTATTCCGCGCTGGCTGATCAGCACTTTTCATCAAGGGGCGTTCCTTCTTGAAGTGTATTAGAATCGCTTCCTTCTTCACGTTCCCCTCCTTGAGAGAATGGGCACTGAAAATTTCTCACACCATCTATACTTTGAGCTAAGTCCACTTCCGGCACTTGATGGTCTTCAATAGCTTGCAATCTTGTGCATTCACTCTCTTCCATGTGCTGACAGTTGCCTTGGGTGATTCCTCTTGCTTGGATATATCTCACGGCTTCTTTGATCTTTGCTCCAATTGCTTCTTGTTCTAGCGGGATATAGGAACAATCTTCATTTGCTTGCTCTCTGAGCTTGATCGCGTCCTCCTGTTGTGACTCATTCTCCTTGTTGTTGGGTGATGTCGAAGTACATTCTTCATTTGGTGCTAAAAATGTTTGTGTGGCATATTCAATCCATCTTTTGTCTTTGAATAATCCATATGGTAGCACTGGTAATCCGAGGCGACTTCTGGCAAAGTTGATAGCTCCTTCACACGTTGTACAAGTGAACTCTGGATGAGGTTCGTTGTGAATCCGACACCAACGAGGGAGCAAAACACCCTTCAAGCAAACATTGCCAAGTTCCAACTGATTCTGGATCCTAAGTATGAATCTTGTGAAGGCTTCCTCCACAACTTCTGGAAGGCTATAATCATCAGGTTCTACGTCCAATACTCCTCGCTTGGGGACATCCCAAAAGAAAATTTTTCCTTGAAGAACAAGCTCTATCCTTGAGAGGAATGTTAAGCAACTGATTTCTTCGTGCTGGGAGGTCTCGTGAATTCGACATCTTCCTGGCAAAGCAAACTTAGACAAATTCTCGGGCCATAATTGTGCATTCAATCTTTCATGAATCCGAGCAATATCTGTAAAACTGTCTTGAGAGTAAGAAATATGCCTATCCGTTAAGAAATCTCTTTTTTGATTTTCCATTTTTTGATTGTTTTGAATTTTTCAACTTTTCACTTTTTTTTGGATTTTTTGACATAAGAGAGATCTAACATATCTCTGATTTGGAACTTCAAAGCTCATACTGCTTTCTTCTAGCCTCTGGAACAATTCGAAGCTCGCCCTCCTTCTAGCGCCAATTCTGTTGATGTGTTTTTCGTGACCGCACCAACGCAGAATAAAGTTGCCAACAGCTACCCTATTCTCTCTTGATCAAAGTATTCCGCATGCTAAGATTGCAAGAAAGTTCATGCGTTCAACTCCAAGGTTCTTTCAGTGCGAATAGGCTCAGTTTGGCTCGATGTGATTTGCTGGTATTTCAAGGGGACTTACGGAATTGTTCGACTGCGGAGAAAGGAATTCAAATGCTCGGAAGGTTTATCTATGAAGCGCGGGTTTCCTATTCTAATCAGAAAGTACTGAATTGAAATGGGGTAAGGTTAAGAAGATTCTAATCTACTCTAAGGCGTGAGATATGGAGCTCAACTTCAGCAAACTTCTAACCAGACTTCGCTTTGCCTCGCATCGGACAGCTTCCACGGAGTCGGTGCAATCTTCAAGGGAGATGACTAAAGATGTTCAAACCACCTCTTGACATGAAGATACCATCACAACGACGCATACCATCATTCAAACTGTGATTGAAGTTAAGTGCATGATATTCCAGTTGAACACACAAGGCGCATTCACCATCAGCAAATACACTAGTGGTATGGATAGACGAAGTTGCTTAGATCAAACACCACATTCCACAATTACTATCTTCTACTTGCATGAAAATGAAATTTACGCTACTCTACACTACTTGAAGTAGAAGGGATGAAGAAACCTCGCTAGCTATCCACAACAAAGATGAATTTCACCATCAATGAAAGATCTTTTATTATGAAAGTTTTACACGACAATTTCTTACAAAAGTTTTCAAAGGAAAACTTTCCTTCTCCTCCAACTACACTATCAATCTACTTCTAAGTTGTCCCTCTATTCTATGTCTACTGTCTAACTCTAAGCTAATGAGGTACAAATGAGGGGGACTCCCCCTTTTATAGATAGCCCAGTCCCAAAAGACGGCTAGGGTTACAATTAATAGAGTGGCCATAATCGTGCCACCTCATCCCTAAACATGATTTGCCCTAAAAACCGCCACAAAAGAGAGTGGGGTAATAAATGAGCCATAATGTCCATTATTCCTTCTAGAAGATTCCCTTTTGCAGACGCGTTCAAACTGTCCTTGATCTTCCTTCTTGACTTTTGCTCTTTGACTTCTTCCACTTGAGCTAACACTTAGCCAATTTCTTGCAACTTTCTTCCTTCGAGGTTGAAATATCATCTTGGATCGCTTAAATCATCACACTAAGTCATCATCGTTTGGCCTCGACGTTCCTCCTGCAAAACAAGCAAGGGGAAGAGTATTAGAATACTTCATAATATAATTTTCAACTTACTTACCGGGATTTTCATGCTTCAAGCGTTCATCGCCTCCGTTAGCCAACTTCCACCTCCTTCGTGACGTATCATCTTTGACAATATCAACTTCAACTGCATCTTCAAGAAATTCATTTCACCTGCTGGAGTTCTGACAACCTTGATTTTACTCAACTCTGGCTCAAGAGAACTATCCCCACGAAGAGCTTGGGAAAATACACCTAGGCAGTTCCTTTCAAATTCATCATCTGGAGAATTTTACCTTGAAAACACATCTTCTTCACATTTGCCTTAGAAAGTTTTCGAATTTCCCTTAGGAAAACTCATCAACCTAGTGCCCACTTGAAATCCTCATCCGGAAGGCCGCAGCGAAGCATGGAAGACTTTAAAATCAACTCCTCATCGATAATCCTCAATACCCAGAAGAAAACTTCCTCCAGAATGCGTCGAATCCATGGGTACCCAACGAACGGGTTCATTTAGTTTTTTGAATTTTGAACCTTGGAAAAATAATTTTCAACAAATTTATTTCATTTCTTCATTCCTGTGAATATTCTTGTTGCTCTGACTTGAATTTTTTTATCAACCTGTGTGGCTGGCGTTCTCTGACTTCATCACTGGCAATTTATTCGTGCTTCGGGAAAATTTTATCTCCTCCTTCAGACTTAGGCATATTTTCTTCTAGAGATGGGATTTAAATATTTATACTTAGAAAAAATATTCCATCATTTCATCACTAGCTTAGGCGCATTTAAGTTTTGTCCTGCCGTCTGCAAACACTTAGAAAATACTCTTGACCTTTTCCCATCCTGGGCGCAATTCATGGTAGAGCTTCCATTTTAATTGCCTTCCAACTTTAATAATACCCCCTTTAAGCTAGGCACATTCAACATGGTGGACTTCAACTTTCACTTCCTTAGGAAAATTCACCTCCACCTCCGATGACTTAGGCGTATTTAGCCCCCTTGAAGTCTCATTTTCCATTACTTGAACAAATTTACCAACTCGTTTTCATCCTTTTCCAAGGGCGCATTTAGACCCTTCTAAGCTAAGGCGCAAATGGGGTAGGTAGCTTGAAGTTTATACACCATAAAATAAATTCAAGTTTGTCTCCAAGAGAAAGCGCATTTTACTCTTCAAGCTTTGAATTTCCAACATTATTCCAGCAAGGGCGCACCTGGAGTCTTATACTTTCAAATTCTCAACACTTAGGCGTTTTCTTGCTTCTTCTCAAGATCAAGGCGCATATGATGGTCCTTAAGATATTAAATTTCCCTTCTCACTTTGATTTCGATGCCTTAAAGAAATTTCAAATATTTCTCTTACAGCTGGGCGCACATAAGAATCTAACTTTCAGCTTGCCTGCCTTGGAAATATTTTTCAAAACACCCCCCCCTTTCTCATCAAGGCGCATTTGAGAGTAGTAACTTTCAGTTTTGAATTACACGCCTTAGAATCTATCCAATCTCAACCCTTGAGTTAGGCACGCATGGGCCCCCTTTCCTCTCTCCCTGGGCGCAAATGAGGTAGGGAGCTTCTACTTTTGTTGCCTTAGAAAATTTACCAATTCCACTCCATAAGCTGGGCGCATTTGGCACCCTATGCTTTCATTAGAAATTTTCCTGGCCCACATATCATTCTCTTCTTACTTGGGCGCATATCAGTGCTGAAGCTCTGACTTTCAATGCCTTAGAAAATCTTTGATTGCTTTATCTTGGCTGGGCGCATATGATGGGGTCCTCTTTCAATTTACTACGCCTTAGAAAACTTTCTTAACTCATCTCAAGGCTAGCGCATTTAACCCCTGGAGCCTTCACTTTTTGAGACTTAGAATATTTTTCTCATTTTCTCTTTCAAGGCGCAAACTATAGGGTCAACTTTCACTTTAGCAATTAGCAATCTCTACGTCCACTTTGGGCGCATTTGTCCTATCCTCCTTCAAGGCGCAAATAGCACATGGAACTTCTATTTTGACACTTGAAAAAAAATTTCACTTTCAGCACCTTTACACATTTAGGCGCATATGCATGTGTGAACTTTCATTTATGCCTTAGGCGCAAATGGCAGGGTGTGATTCCAGTCTCGTGGCTTAATATTCCTTTCAAGGCCTTTGGGCGCATATAGCATGCTTAGCTTTTATTTTTCACACTTAGCAACTTTTCAACTCACTCTTCAGGCGCATTTTACAAGTGGAGCTTCCAGCTTTGACTTGCCTTTGGAGTTTCTTACCTTGGAAAATTTTCAAAATATTCACTCCTAGATCTAGGCGCAATTGGAATGGTCTCCTTTCAATTTTCACTTTTTAGAAATTTTTATTCCTCTACTTTAATTCAGGCGCACCTACCACCTTGAGGTTTCATTTTATCAACACTTAGAAAATTTTTACGCCTTGGTAGAATCTCCACTCCTCCAGCAGCTTGGGCGCATTTAACATATTGAACTTTCATGTAGAGCTTTTAATTTGAAGTGGAGCGCGCTTTTCAGCTCCCATGCCTTAGAATATTTTTTTTTAAGTTCCCTCCCTTAAGGCGCAAATCATGGGGTCTTCTTTCAATTTAAGCTTTCACACTTAAATTCCCTTCCAGCTCACCCTTCCAGTCAAAGGCGCAAATGGCAGGTGGAACTTCCAATTTGTATGACTTAGAAAATTTCAATACTCCTACCAGCTTGAGGGCGCATTTAGGAGGGTGAACTTCCATTCTTCAAACACTTCAAGATTTTTGATCTGTTTTTGGCCTTTTAAAGCAAGCCTTGATGCCGGACCCGAAAAATTATCAAACTTGGTGGATTTCTTGTCCTCTGCCGGATTTAGGGTGACTTTCTCCTACTAACCCTAATTTGCTATTTTTAGAAAATTCTTCAAATTTTGTGCCTTGGATTGACTTTTGACTCCAGAAACCCTGATTTCGCCTTGTTCCAATTTCGGGGTGTGATTGTGCTGTCGGGCCCTGATGCCTACCTGCACCTGCTATTTATAGCAACTTACTAAAAATAGTAATTACTCAAAATGTCTTCAAATTTTGCGTACTAAATGCCTGAAGTGTATGGATCGTGACTGGACACTGCCTTTGCTTGACTGTTGTGTACCGCCCTTGATTTTAGGAAACCCTAATTGACCTGCTAAAAATAGCAATCATCTGATTCTTCATCTTCTACAACTCCGTTTGTCCCGAAATTCGCGCCAAAGACTCTTCATCACATGTTTGACTCGTACCCGTTGAGATCTGGTGCTGACCTGCCATTTATGGCTGCTTCTGAAGTGATTTACTATTTATAGTAAGTGCTCGTTTCTGAGACTTCCTTAGCTCCGTTTGACCTGAAATTTGGACAGTATGCTCTTCGTTGGTGAAGTTGCCCGATTGTGCTGATGCCGAGATCAACTTTCTATTTATAGCCTGCATCTGGAACATTTTACTAAAAATAGCAGGTTCTCCAGGTGCCTCCAATTTGCGGTGACGGACCTCCCACAGAAGGCCATTCAGCGGTGAACCATATCTCGGTTTTTAGCGGATAACGACCTCGACTCCTGGTTTTAGCGGCCCGAAGCTGAAACCTAATTTTGTGCATGTTGCTCGGATGAGCTCAGTTTGACCCTCTGATTCGCAGTGATCAATTTCGCGTTCCGAAGGGTGTTGAGTAAATTTTACCCAAGTGATACACCTTCAAAAATAGAAAGTGGCGAAAAAGTGACCGGTATTTGCCGGGATGATCTTTGCATCATGCGAAAATCAAAGCCAGAGAAAAACCCGGAAAAATCTCAACAGCCTTAAAATAGCGACTAAAAATAGTAAGTTCAGAAAGTGAATTGACTCCATTTGCATGTTACAGCCAGCAGCTCTTGGAAACGGAAAGAAATCTAGGCTATCGCGTCACCGCCCGCCAGGCCTGTCTCGACTCGAAGGGCGAAATCGCGAGAGTAAGTCTAATACTTTGCATGTCACATCACTGCGAAGGTCTCGAAAAACCCAGAAAGAATCTCCAGACATGCGTTGAAAAACTCTGCCTCTAAGCCCTGAAAATTGCCTCCGAAGGCAGAACTGCTAAAAATAGCAAGTTGTCCGTTTCAGTTCAAATTTGACCTGTGAATAGCCTGATGTGCTCCGGACGCAGTGTGATTGTCGGAATCTCAAAAATACTGAAGGATTGCCTGTAATTGCACACTTACTAAAAATAGTAAGTTGCCAGAATTCGATGAAATTTCTGTGGAAACCTGCTGGAAGCATACTAATAACAATGTTAAGCTCAATTTGCAATTTATTCACCTCATTTGACTTTAGGTTGGCTGGAAAATTCAAAACCCTAATTTTTCGGACTTGGCCAAAATTTCAAGCTTAAACTCAATGACGGGCACAATCCCGGAAAGACAGACAGTAGAAAAGAGAGACAACGACAAAACGAACGAAAAGCAAAGCCAAAATTAGGGGGTCCCCATTTGCAATGGGGCGATGTGTGAAAAACGTCACAACATTAGCCCCAACCCGAATAAATGTTCCTGAACATTTCAAAGACAAAACCCATTCCATACTCAGAACCCTTGGAGAATTCTTTCAAACCCATCAACTGACTAGGGGATATACTTAAAAGGGAAGAAAAATCCTGAATTGGATCAAGGCATCTCATCTTTTGATTACAAGTGTGTGCATATGCGTCTGTTCCAGCTCAAAAGACCATTGAAGTTACTAGAATCCGTCCCAGCAAGTTAAATAAATATCTTAACTTCAAAAGCATCCGGGACATTGCCTCGCTGCCAGTCAGGCGTCCATAGCCCCGATGAGGTTGTCGCTACAATTCTCACGAATATTGCTCCACTGCCGGCCGGGCGTCCATAGCCCCGGTGGAGTTACTCGCACATTCCCAAAACCAATATTTCATAATATTTTCTTTTCTTCTCTCAGATATTTTCTTTTTTTTTTCTTGATTCTCCGTCAATTCCTTGATTGGCTGGCAGGCAATGAAGCCTCCAATGGGTTTGAGAATTGTAGTGGCACTGAAGCAAGATGTAAGATTTTCACCTGCCAAGACCTCTCCTAATAGACCTCAATGACTTAGAGCAATTAATCATGTGTACAAAATATAGCAATCGCGAGACTTGGTGTCAAGACACAATAGATGATTCCCTTCCGAGTCAAGTACAAATCCCAACCAAATGATGAAACTTGAAAGAACAACCTTGGATTCTAAAGCACTTCCTGAATGACTATCCAAGAAATGGACCAACATTGTGTCAACACCGTACTGGAGTCTGGTGAAAACAACACAACACCCCCCCTTACAAATGGGATCCCCTTTTATTGAAAGCGAACTAAACTACAAAAGCTAGACAACTAACCTAAACAAAAACAAGAACCTTAAGCGAACAACAATCAAAAGACCTAAGTACATACAACTCCTAGCATGATTTCTCAAGATGTGCAGTAACAGCAAAGTAGTAGTCATAGTACGAAGTTTTGCAAACTTGTCTTTAAACTCAGAAAAGTAATCTTCCACAATACGAATCTCAAACTCAAGCGAAACTTCAGGAAAGATTAGCAATTGAGGCAACTCATCCGGACCATGATTAATCCATAAACAAGTCATCTTTCCTAAATCTCCATAATCAAAATGATATTCTTTGTAGCCAACAGTAGGGAAAGATACAACCTGGTGGTCTTCATTGCATGCTTGCCTGTCGTCCATTGCTTCATCAGGAGGTCGAAGTTGATGGTGAACCAAACCTCTTGCATCTAAAACGTGTAGATGATCCAAACTGGGAGGAGTGGGGCGGGAAATCAATTCAAGAGGGCATTTGGAAACTTGGACCACTTCATGCGCTGGCTCCTTTTGAATACCTAACAACGGCTCAAGCCCCAACCCGAATTGTTCTTCATTTTCCATCTCTTTATCAAGCAATATTTCATTTGTTTCAATTTCATCAAGCAACTCTTCCATGACTGTGAATAATGGATCAAGTGTTGATGCAAAATGCATTTCATCTTCTGCCTCCATCTTGGTAGCCCATTGATCGTTGAATATATCATCTTGCCTTAAGCTGCTTATCATTTCTTCCATCTTGTTCACGCATGGCTGATCCTTTTCATCAAGGAGCATTCCTTCCTGAAGTGTATTAGAATCGCTTCCTTCTTCATGTCCCCCTCCTTGAAAATATCTCACGCCATCTATACTTTGAGCTAAGTCCTTTGTTCTTGGTTCTTGACGACCTTCAATAATTTGCAATCTTGTACATTCATTCACCTCCATCTGCTGACAGTTGCCTTGGGTGGTTTCTCTTCCTTGGATGTATTCCATTGCTTCTTTGATCTTTGCTCCAACAACCTCTTGTTCTAGCGTGATGTAGGAACAATCTTCATCTGCTTGCTCCCTAAGCTCGATCACATCCTCCTGTTGTGACTTCTCCTTGTTGTTGGATGATGTTGAGGTACATTCTTCATTTGGTGCTAAAAATGTTTGTGTGGCATATTCAATCCATCTTTTGTCTTTGAATAATCCATATGGTAGCACTGGTAATCCGAGGCGACTTCTGGCAAAGTTGATAGCTCCTTCACACGTTGTACAAGTGAACTCTGGATGAGGTTCGTTGTGAATCCGACACCAACGAGGGAGCAAAACACCCTTCAAGCAAACATTGCCAAGTTCCAACTGATTCTGGATCCTAAGTATGAATCTTGTGAAGGCTTCCTCCACAACTTCTGGAAGGCTATAATCATCAGGTTCTACGTCCAATACTCCTCGCTTGGGGACATCCCAAAAGAAAATTTTTCCTTGAAGAACAAGCTCTATCCTTGAGAGGAATGTTAAGCAACTGATTTCTTCGTGCTGGGAGGTCTCGTGAATTCGACATCTTCCTGGCAAAGCAAACTTAGACAAATTCCCGGGGCGCATTTGTGCATTCAATCTTTCTTGAATCTGAGCAATATCCGCGAGACTGTCTTGAGAGCAAGAAATGTGCCTGCTCCAGATTAAGAAATCTCTTTTTTGATTTTTCCATTTTTTTTGAATTTTTGGAATTTTCCAACTTTTTCCTTTTTTTTGGATTTTTG
>VDFB02110285.1:0-37885 GCA_007258455.2 Sequoia sempervirens
TATGTAGTGCTAAAACACTTGTCAACAAATACCTAGTGCATAGATATTTTTTATAATTTTTATAATATATTTTACTATTTTTTTGTGTGTGGAATAGAGACCTTGATGGTCACTAAAAAACCTATGTTCATTATAAATATAAAATAAATATAATAATTAAATTAAATATATATAAAATTATAGTTTTTATAAAGCTTACTTCAAGTGCTACAATCCTAAAAATTATCCTATCATATTCATTCCATTTTCTAGTCCAACCCAAGGTTTGAAACATAAAATTCTAAGAAAAAGTTGAGGCCTAAGGTGGAAAGGTCATTTCTAGTGACTTTTTTGTGTTGGAATTTTTCCAACTAATTATATGATTCTCTCTATAGATAAGTTATTTCTAATGCTCAAGACTTTCAATTCTGTGATCAAATTAACAAAGAATTTAAATAAATTATCTCTACTCTTTAGGCTTTGTGAAACCTAGGTGTGCTTACCTTCTAAACATCATTGTAAGATGTTGGAAGACACATATGATGTAACAACAGATAAAAATTTCATACAATTTAATGAGGATTTTATAGATATAGCTTATTATCCTTCAAATCCTTTGAGACTTTTTGAGATTAGTGTTGAACAAAGATATTATTTTCAAATTTAGAATTGTTTCTTACTAGGGTTGAATGAAGAGTAACCTAAACTAGTGCCTTATCCATACACAGAGTCAATAAAATAAGAAACTTCTACTAATAATAGCTTTAACATAGATTCAATGGTATTAAGATATTATTTCCTTACAATAATAATACCTACTACTTTGTCACAATATTGTTGTACTTATGAATCCTTAATATAATAACAATATTCTTAACATTTAATTGGAAGCATGTTTAATCTATCACTTGAACAAAAGCTATGAGTTAAACATTTGTTATGACAATTATGTAATAGAAATATTCACAATCTTTGATTGTATTGATTAAAAGAATACTATATTAAATTATTGGATACATCCACAATATGGCATTTATTTAGTTTGAGCCATATATTGAGTTGTATACTATTATATTTGTGATATAAGAGGGATTCGCTGCACATGGGTCTCTCCTTTCTCGAGAGATCACTAGGGAACGAGTTGCCCTTATAAACCTCAGAACAATAAGATGATGAAGAAGCAAAACATAGTTATACTTCAAAGGAAATAGTCTAAAATCCTGAAAGAGTCGGATTAAAGGTTTCTTGTCGTAGAAGAGAGAGCTCTTGGATATAAGACACTAGCGCAATTATAGGACGCCGGCGCGACGCACTGTCATCTAAAAGACGCACTGGCATCTTGAACAACAGAGAACTCAGGAACTTAATAGACATAAAGAAATCCTACTCGCCAACTTAGGAGTGATCTATATGGGACTGTTAACTAACCAGGAAACCAAATATTGAAGGAAATATCACAATGCTTGGAGAAAGCTTACCCTTTTCTCGGACACTCTTCACTCTAAGCTCCTTTTCGTGGCCTACACACAAAAGAACAAGGATAAAGTTGTTGGGTGGCTGTATAGGGGCCTGCCTCAGTCAGACCCTGCTTTGGTGTTCCCACTTCCATGGACAACCAAATTGGAAAGGAGTGCAAAAGGAGTAAACAAAGCATGTGGTGAAAGCAATACCCACTCGAGGGGTAGAACTCGCACCACGATAAGCATGTGGTGAAAGCAATACATACTCGGGAGTAGAACCCACACCATGAAAGAGTAGATAAATGTGTATGAAAGGAAAGTGAGAAAGAAAGAGAGAGTGTTACCCACATGTTAAGGCCCTCTATGGAGTACGCAGATGCACTGCTGAGTGCTTGCTTGAGAGCTGCTGCTGTTGCTGGGGGGACCTTAGTCCGGCATGGCTTCGCCTATGAGAGCACTACTATCAAAGTAGAATAAGTCTCAAATTTGTAGCAAGAACTGAATGAGAGCTAGTGTGTTGTCTTCCAATCTTCCAACCTTCAAATGAGAGGTAGAAAGGGATTTTTATGCTTGCAAGGGAGACAAAGAGCCGTTACTTTCAGAATGTAACCACTAGGATGTGTGTCAGAGGGGTTATCTTTCCAGATTCAATGTTTTGAGCTTGGGAAATAGACAAGACGATAGCGTGCTGTGTAGACATCTGCGCGTGGCGCATTCGTCCAAGGCCTATATTCTAGAAAAATGTGTTGTTAGACTTCTGTCGCTCAACCACTTGTCCTTATGGAGACATAATTGTGAAATTCTGATCGATGGGATTTTGTCATTAATGCCTTAGGGTGTTATAAATGCTAGGCAAAAATGCAAAAACATGGAATTGCTTCTAGGTGCAATTCCGTGATATTACATTTTTCCCCCACTTTAGTGGGCTCGATTTTGAAAAAATTAGCCTCACTAAAGTAGAAAAGAAAAATTTACCCAAATTTTTGAATTTTACAGATTTGCATGCCAACAATGAGAGACCATAGCGGCTATTGTAGTCGAGCTAACTGGTACTAAAGATTCCCCCAACATTCAAGCTTGACAAACAACATCTGAGTGGTCGTGAAATTGTTGAATCTTCCATCCTACAAAACTCAAATTTTAGGTCAGCCTCGAAAAAAATTAGAAGAAAGCTACCATGGAGAGAGGAATGATCAAGAAAAAAGTCATTGATTCGGAGGAGGAATATGATCAAGAGACAACCTTATGCCCTCTTCTGAGTTTTCCCCCGGCTCAGTGGGGAAAATTTAGGAGAAATCGGGAAGCCACAAAGCCTAGGAAAAATGGGCCTTGGGGGGCCTATATATACCTAGGTGGGCCCTTAGAAGGGTCATTTTCATTGTTCACCACGAGCATATTGTTGTGAGAGAAAAGTTAGCAAAATGCCTAGCAGGAGAGAGTATGAGGAGCCGAGGTCGGAGTAGCTATGCCAAGACATCACCGAAGGTCACAAACTCTTATTTTAGTGATTTTTGATGCATTTTTTAAGGTTTTTCCGTCGATGAGGTGCACAAGAATCTTTTTCGCACGCTTGCATCTTGAAACCGCGTTGTCGTCCCACTTCCGCACTGTTGTCTCAGATACACGTTGTCGTCTCTGAGGTGACCATGGTGACAAGGGACGTATGCACGACGCGTAGATGTTTGCGTGTTGCGCATAAGTCTTAATGATTTTTTGCAATTTTTGATGTAAAATGTCAATGTTCTGATTCAAAAATTTCTTGCTTTTGGTAGGAGTACTTGGAGATTCGGGAGCATCCTGGAGGGTGAGCATTTCGACTAGTTTGCGAGCAGAGGGATCACTTATCAGCAGAAGAGGTCACACTCTTGGAGCGTGTTGGTCTCTGGCACATGTTCACCATTCCAGAGATGAGATACCATGAGCGGATGCTTACAACCCGCATGGAGCGGTGGGACACCACTACATCATCTTTCTAGTTACTAGTTGGGGAGATGACTATCATTCTCGAGGATGTCTATCAGATCCTCAGACTACCCATCCGCAGACGATGGGTGGCCCTGGATGAAACATGATCTACACGCGAGCAAGCGGAGGGAATCCACTATTGCATGGGGAGGACAGATGGTGGTGACGACACATGCCACATTTACATGCACTGGTATGACCAGGCGAGGACCACAACGCCGCTGATTCGCCAGGTTATGGTTGTGACCGTTGCTTTTTGGATCACAATTGACAGGCGAGGCTCACACCTGCATGGGGGCCTCGTCCATATGATTAGAGAGATGGTGGAGCATAGGACCATCTTCGCCTGGGGGCACAACATGCTTGCACACTTCTACTAGGAGCTAGGTTGGTACGTGCACTATGAGTACCATAGCCTGACAGTGTGCACACTTTTGTAGGTGTGGGCCTTTACCCACATCATGTGCACTTGGCCAATCAGTTTTCCCCAGCTATGACTCTATCAGATCTCCATGGCCCATTGGTATGATATGACAGGCCAGTGAAGATTCAAAGATCTACAGTTTTGGCTACTACAGTTTGATACCCTCACAACAGATAGGGTCTGATGGAGGCCCTATCGATTTTTCAGGTGGGTGGATGACAACAGGTATTTGATGAATCTGCAGAGAGATCATTTTTTGATTGGGCGTAGGGATTATATTATTGTACCCTACTACTGGAGTCGAGTCATGCATCATCATGGCTGACCATAGACTATACCAATGAATGTGCCCACCTATACTAGGGCCCATAAGAGCGTGGCGAGGGTCGGGGACCACCCTCACCCCACTATCATAGATATTGTCCCATCTAATGATGATGAGCTTGACCATGATTTTCTGCCCATATCGGTGGTTGATAATGTCGGTGTAGCTGTGGATTTCACGTGGTGGTGGGAGAGGCATCAACCAATTCTTGTGTTCGGTGAGGGTGCTCTGGGAGGAGACCTTGGTCCACATGGGTTCTTACCAGCCCTGCCACTGTAGGATAGGAGAAGAGGCCAAGAGCAGGCCAGGGAGGAGGAGGACGAGGAGGAGGAGCCCCAGGAGGAGGAGGCAGCACCACAAAGGCCAAGGCAACAGAGGAGATCAGATCCCCCACTGGCGACCCTTGTCTCTTCATTACCACCATCGTCCACTATGGCTATGTTGCTCGTGGCACTAGGAGCGGCCATCGAGGCCAACAATGCAGGCCCGAGTATCGATCCTCACCTTGATCCGACATGGCAGCCGAGGGATCTAGGTATACATGTTTCATTGTTTTATGCTTTGTACTTTCAGTCTGATGATATATACATCCCATTTATGCCATGTGATACTGATATCTTTTCCTTTTTTGTGGTTGTAGAGGATGCATAGGGATGGACTGGGCTCATAGCTCAGTGTATATCAAAGGTCGCCCTCGCTATACAAATTCAGGGGTCATTCCTTGAGGCATATTAGTTGGTGTCCACGGGGCGTCATGCCCACAACTTTGAGTCGGTTGTATGCCTATGGACTGCGTATGAGGAGCGGGGTGCAGAGATCATCCAGTTGACTATAGAGCTGACAAGCGTACGAGGGCAATGTGACCAGCTATTGGAGGAGCTACAGATAGTGCTCGCCGAGTGAGACACAACAGTGAGGAGGGTTGATGCTGCTGAGCAGGAACGTGACACCCTTCAGAGCCGTATCGATGACCTCGGTGAGTAGTTGACAACTGTGAGCCCGATAGAGGTTCAACAATTGCGAGACCAGTTGCGATAGGTGAAGTTGACGATATCTTCCTTGTAGGGGGAGATCAGAGGGATGTAGGTAGCACTGTCAACATCATGCTCACACTGTTCACGCTCCATGACCACTGTTCAGCCCCTCCCATGACTTCTAGAGTATCCACCAGAGCCAGAGGGCTCCGGGAGCCACGCATCGTAGTGATCCAAGGATCATCATGATCATTTTTTGTGTACATCATTTTTGTAGCGAGATACATATATGTTCATACATACTTGTAGATCTTTTTGTATAGACATATATTCAATAGCCACTCATTTTTTGTAGTAGAGGCCCGATACATGTACATGACATTGGATACATACATTGCATATATATATACATAAATGGATACATCGATTCTAGTTTCATAACATTGTTTATCTGGATGTGTATGTTTTTATTTATTTCTCATATGTTCATGCTATGGATGTTATACTCTCATGTGGATGTATGTTTATATTAGATGTTAATATGATTTAATTAAATAGACGTGGTTGTATGTTAATTAAATACAATGGTGATCTAATGGATACACACACATGCACATGTGGTTATTCATAACACAAAAATTATTTTAATGTGTTAATGAACAATGTCAACATATGTAGTACTACTACTCTTTCTTGCAGAGAGAGAGAGTGCCACATAGGTGACACATAGGACACTATGCATAGTAATGAAAAAGATGCATAGCATTAACATGCTGTTTTAAAGGCATTCCATCCATAGATGATAGCCCATAGGTGCATGAGCCATATACATAAATCACAATGTAAGGGCCTAACCAGTTAGGGCTGAATTTTCCTCTCTGGTCGGGCGGCGCATTTACATTTCTCTGATTTTCACAAAGAACCAAATCTCTTATTGTAAAGGTTCTAGGGAGCACACTTTGATTATATTGTCTAGATAACCACTGGTGATAAGCTTTAAGATGTTCGAGGGCTCATAAACAACACTCATCAAGCATCTCTAGCTGATGAAAAATGGTTAACTCGATGGGTTTCATTATCAATTAGCCCTTTAAGGGAAACTCGTAGAGATGAAATTTCTAGCTCCAAAGGCATAATAGCTTCGATACCATACATGAGGTTATAGGGCGTTGTTCCTGTAGCCATACGAACACTCTTGCGATAGGCCCATAAAGCGTATGTTAGTTGAATGTGTCAGTCTTTACCATGCTTGTTAACTGTTTTACGGAGAATAAGTTCAAGAGTTTTATTTGACGCTTCTGCTTGACTGTTAGATTGAGGATAGTAGGGTGTGGAGAATTTATTCTGGATATAAAAAATTTCTTGAGGAACTGCTTTACTTCTTTGTTCTTAAATGGCATGTCATTGTCAGAAACAATCGTAGTGGGTAATCCAAATCGAGAAATGATGTTGTTCATAAGGAAGCTACAAATAGCTTTGGCATTTGTGGATCGGAGCGGGATAGCCTCGACCCACTTCGTGAAGTAATCCATAGTGGTAATGATAAAGGCATGCCCTTTGGAAGAGGGGGTGATATCTTTCCAATAATATCCAATCCCCATTTAGCGAACGACCAAGGAGAGGTTTGGTTTTGTAACTCTTGGACAGGCACATGAATAAGTCAACTGTGTTGCTGACATTGAGGACACTTCTTGACAAAGTCAAAGGAATCTTGTTCCATTGTTTGCCAATAGTATCCCATGTGTATCAGCCTTTGCACCAAGGATTTACCGCAAAAATGTCCACCCCTAGAGCCCGTGTGGACTTCCTTAAGGGAAAGGGGTATTTCCGCTTTAGTGAGACATCTAAGAAGTAGGTTGTTATAGGCCTTCCTATAAAGGATGTCAAACATGATGACATAGTGAACCAAAAGCTTCCTCACACGAATGCGGTCATTTTTTGTCTGATCATCAGGGAAGTTTCCAGTCTTTAGATAGTTATAGATATCTGAAAACCATTCCCCAGAGTCTCCATGAGAACACATAGGGGATTTAGTTTCAGGTTCTTTAGGAATAGTAGGAGTTCACAGGACTTGGACCACAAAATGGCATTCCTTCATATCTTCTTCGGAAGGTACCAAGGAAGCGGTGATTGCCATGGCATCAACATGTTTGTTTTCTCTCCTAGGGACATTGTCTATTGTGAAGGAAGAAAACCATTTGAGCAGAGACAAGGAAAGGTCTCGGTATTGAGACAACTTACTTTGCTTGGCCTGATAGGTTCCCGTTATTTGGTTTACTACAAGTTCGAAGTCACCTAGGATATAGAGGTGTCTGATCTTGGGTGCTATCGTGACACGTAAGCTAGCTATAAGGGCTTCATACTCAATGATATTATTGGTACAAGGAAAATATAATCAAAAGGATAAGGGAATTGGTTTGCCTTCGGGGGATATTAGGATCACGCCTACCTCAGAACCAGTTTGACACCTTGACCCATCAAAATACATTTTCCATTCAAGGTCGTGATTGATTGCAAAAAAAATTTCATCAGGAAGCAAATATAAGCCAAGAAAGGAGCGAGATGAGGGAGCGTCATCCAATTGATCCGCAACCGCTTGACCCTTTATTGATTTATGAGTAACAAACTTTATGTCAAATTCAGAAAACAACATAACCCATTTCGCTAACCTTCCTACCAGATCAGTGCTGGAAAACAAATGTCTTAAAAGATCCATTTTTACTATGACGTGTGTTTCAACATGGAGAAGATAATTCCTTAACTTCTGTGTAGCGAAGACAAGAGCAAGGCACTGCCTTTCCATGGAGGAATAATGGGTTTCGTAGTCAACCAGGATACGAATAATGTAGTAGACCGCTCTTTCCTTTCTAGTGTCATCATATTGAGCTAAAAGAGTTGCTAAAGCATATGGTGACATAGCTAGATAAAGCATAACGATTCTATCTTGCATAGTTGACATCAATACAAGAGGGTTGGCCAAATAGGCTTTGATTGATTCAAAGGATTTTTGACATTCCTCATCCCATAAGAAGCGAACATCCTTTTTTAGTAGACGAGTGAAAGGAAGGGTGCGATTAGCCAATTGAGATATGAATCTATGAATTGCCTGAATCTTACCCTACAGACTTTGCAACTAAGTGATACTCTTCCGACAAGTTAACGATAGCATCAATCTTTTTAGTGTCAACTTCGATCCCACAATGAGAAACTATGAACCCTAGAAGCTTGTCGGTGTCAACGCCAAAGACACACTTAAGGGGATTTAGTCAAATCTTATAGAGTCGAAGTCTTTTGAAAATAAGATGAAGGTTGTTAGGATGGTCCTGATGAGTTACTAATTTCACCAATATGTCATCGACGTAATCTTCTAGAATCTTGTGAATAAAGTCATGAAATATTAGGGTCATCGCCCGCTAGTAAGAAGCTCCTGCATTCTTTAACCCAAAGGGCATGACCACGTAGAAGAAATTACCCCATGGGTTAGTGAAGTCCGTCTTGTACTGATCGTCGGGGTTACTACGGATCTGATTGTAACCCAAGAAGCCATCCATGAAAGAGAGCAATGCATGGCCTACAGTCGAGTTGACAATCATATCTATATTAGGTAGCGGAAAATCATCCTTAAGAGAGGCCTTGTTAAGATCTCGAAAGTTAATGCATATGCAAATACGACCATGAGGTTTACTAACTGTGACTATATTCAAAATCCAAGGGGAATAATCGATAGGACAGATAAAGCCTGCTTTTAGCAGCTTCTCTATCCTAGTCTTAACCATTAATGCCATTCTAGGATTGATCTTTTGGATTTTTTGCTTAACTGACTTGGCATCGAGACATAATATGATATTATGAACCACTACAACTTCATCAATACCGGGCATATCCTCATATGTCCAAGAAAATATGTCAAGATGAGAACGTAAGATATCAGAGTGTTCAACTGCTTCTTCCAAAGAGAGACACTTCCCGATTTTGATCACCTTTTCAGGAGATGCGAGATCCATAGAGATCTCAACAGTATCTCCTTCTAAGAGGGAATTACGGTCCTCATAATGAGGTGTTATAACATCGTCATTGGTGTTAGACAGAGGGTCCTCCTCGCCGATATTCAAGACAAATTCCTCGAAATACACTTGGTTATGCAAGCGATACAAGAAACATATTTTGTGGTGATAAGGAGGTAGCAGGGAATAGGCACCTAAAAACTCCTCTAGCGCTTCGTCTGAAGAGAAAACATCGAGAGGGATATTTTTGACTTGCTCTATTTCCTCTATTAACTCAGGGTGAACAAGGTTTAATGGTTTGACAGAAATCATATTAACACTCCACCAAGGCTTTTGCTTAGACTACTCAACAAAACATCTTAGTCCTAAATTGCGTCGTCGTGGCTTGATATGGATAGGGACTTGAATTCCTTGCTCAATGCGTCCTAGGCCTTTTTTCCCATAGCCATATTGAGAAGCGAGCTCATATCCGAACCCATAGCGAGTTTGCAAAACTTCAGGGGGCGGTGGATCCACATAGAGCACTTCATTCCACCAATGGATGTCAAACGTCTCTACGGGGGTACTTTCACCTCCCTTGTCGGATCTACAAATGCTAATTTCTTTTGTAGGAGGTGGATTGTTCTCCTCAACACGGGAAGGAGCAATTTCTGAAACAGGGTCACACTTCTCTTCCTCCATGGGAATATTATCCGCCTTTGTGTTAGGGGGACATGGAAGGTCCAGGAAAGAGGGGTCTACCTTATACTTTGCGATGAAGAATTCATAAAAGTTCAAGGAACCCCAATCGTCCCCAAGGAAAGCATTTTTTTGAGAAGCTGATGCGGGAGAGTCAGGATCTTCTGCTTTAGGCAGTTTTTCAGTTTTGAAACTTGCCTGGGGAACAACTTCCACAGAGGGTATCGATGAAGAGCAAACCATAGCATCGACAGTTAGGGAAGGAATACAATTCTTGAGGGTAGATATAGTTGAAGCATGACCGCCAACGACCAATTCATAGAGGTGAATGCCTTCCAGGTCCGCTTTGACTGTAACTACCTAATTTTTTGCGACAAACTTCAAGGAATGGTGTAAGGTAGAGGTTATTGCGCCCATATCATGGATCCAAGGTCTCCCTAAGAGGAGGTTGTAAGGTAAGGGGCCGATCATCATATAAACCAATGTGGGTAAGGTAACGAGGCCTAGTTGTAGGGGTAGTATTATCGTACCTAGAGCTTGGCAGCCAACGTTATCGAATCCACGAATGTACAAGGAGGAAGCTACTAAGGAAGATGAATCAACTTTAATTTTAGGTAGTAGGTCCATACCGCAAACATTGAGAGCTGAATTGGTATCAATGAGGGTACGCCTAATACTAATGTTAATGTTGACTATGATCATTAAAGGTTATCCTTGCTTCTGTACATTCGGAGGCAGGAGTTCTTGCGGGTGGAATGTAATATTTGGTGAATCCGCACGAATATGGGCCAACAACGCATTAACATCTGTAGGCCTAGCGAAGGAAGGTAAGAGAATATTTTGTAAAGCTTCCTAAGGCATCTCTTGATAAACCATAATAGTCTGAAGCAAGTCCCAAAGCGAGATCTTAGTCGAAGTAACATGAAGCTGCTCGACAGATCATAATCGCCTGGTGCTTTGATCATAGGCTTAGGTGTTGCAAGAAGGTTTGGTTGAGAAGGTGGCAAAGAGGCTAGTTGCAAAGTAGGAATAGAAGGTTGTTGATCCAAGTTTCATTTATTACTCCTTGTAGGATATGTGTGTCCAACGGCGTTATAAGATGTAGAGTTCACAACTTTCACGAGCCTTCAATACATGTCTGGTGAATCACTACGACATGAAATTCCATAGATGGAAGGGTCGGCTGGGGTTACGTAGATGACGAGTTTCTTAGGGTTTGGAGGATCCACTAAGACTACCACCACATTTATTGATCCCTCAGCCTGTCGAGAGGAGACTTGTTCGAGAGATTTGTGGATAGGGGGAGTGCTTCCAAGAAATCATCTAGAGCATCCTCCAACATATCGAAATCTTCCTCACAAAAGTCGTTATGATAAACATGCAACATTGCAAATAAAGTTCCGACGTTCATGTCAGGTTTACCAAAATGTGAGAGAGGGATTCGCTGCACATAGGTCTTCCTTTCTCGAGAGATCACTAGGGAATGAACTTCCCTTATACACCTCAGAACAGTAAGATGATGAAGAAGCAAAACATAGTTACACTTCAAAGGAAATAGTCAAAAATCCTGAGAGAGCCAGATTCAAGGTTTCCTATTCGAGAAGAGAGAGCTCTCGGCCAGAAGAAACTAGTGCAATTCTAGGACACCAATGCGACACACTGTCGTCTGAAAGACACACTGGCATCCTAAGTAACATAGAACTCAGGAACTCAACAGACAAAAATAAATCCTACTCGCTAACTCAGGAGTGATCTATACGAGACTGTTAACTATCCAGGAAACCAAATATTGAAGGAAATATCACAATGCTTGGAGAAAGCTTACCCTTTTCTCGGACACTCGGATCTTCACTCCAAGCTCCTTTTCGTGACCTGCACATAAAAGACCAAGGAGAAAGTTGTTGGGTGGCTATATAGGGGCCTGCCTTAGTTAGACCCCACTTTGGTGTTCCCACCTCCACGAACAACCAAGTTGGAAAGGAGTGCAAAAGGAGTAAACAAAGTGTGTGGTGAAAGCAATAACCGCTTGAGGGGTAGAACCTGCAACATGATAAGTGTGTGGTGAAAGCAATACTTGTTGGGGAGTAGAACTCGCACCACGAAAGAGTAGATAAATGCGTATGAAAGGAAAGTGAGAAAGAAAGAGAGATCATTACCCACGGGCTAAGGTCCTTTCCGGAGCACACAGACACACTACTGAGTGCTTACTTGAGAGCTGTTGCTGTTGTTGGGGGGACCTCAGTCTGGCATGGCTTCGCCTTTGAGAGCACTGCTATCAAAGGCGAATAAGTCTCAAAGTTGTAGCAAGAATTGAATGAGAGCTAGTGTGTTGTCTTCTAATCTTCCCACCTTCAAATGAGAGGTAGAAAGGGATTTTTATGCTTAAAAGGGCGACAAAGAGCCATTACTTTTGGAATGGAACCGCCAGGATGCGCGTCATAGGGGTTATCTTTCTAGATTCCACATTTTGAGCTCGGGAAACAGATAGGATGATAGCGCACTGCGTAGACATGTACACGTCACACATTCATCCAAGGCCTATATTCTTTGAAAACACGTTGTTAGGATTTTGTCACTCAACCACTTGTCCTTATGGAGTCAGAATTGCGAAATTCTGACACATGGGATTTTGTCATTAATGCCTTAGGGTGTCATAGATGCTAGGAAAAAATGCAAAAATATGGAATTGCCTCTAGGTGCAATTCTGCGATGTTACAATAATAAAAAAATTACAATTTCTCTATTTTGGTTTTCAAAGAACAACAAAAAAAGATTGACCCTAGATCTAGACCCTTCTCAAAGAAACAAGAGTCCTATATATAAAAAAGTGAAGACACAGGCTCTCAATTACAATCACATGACTCATGTAACATTTTACAATTATATTTACGTTTCACATTTATATTTAGTTATTATTGGGATAAAGCTTGTTACAAGATATCATTTCAAATCATCACCCATGGAAGCAGTTTGAACTGACCAAAAGGTTTCATTAGAATCATTGGAATCATTGAAGAAGATTCTAATTGTGGTCGAAAAGATAAAAAGTTGAAAAATTGCTTAATCACTCAAGGGACAATAGGATATTTCAAAATATTCTACCTTTCACTTTGGGGCTAAAGCCCAAATCACTAGGGTTTCCCACTTTGGATTAAAATCAAATCCTTCTTAGCTTATTAATCAAAAGATAAATCCTCTTCATTTTTCCTCCTTATAGTATCCAAGGATATAGTAGATGCAATGTCCTACTCATGCCAAAAAATTAATCCACTTTTCCTTACCAGATTCGTCCCCTGCTCAAGTGTGATGTTCTCAACATAAAAATCAATTTATTTTAACACCCGTTGAGTAACCTCCTTATACTTTTTGGGGTGGAATTCTCCCTTATCCTTATTTAATTTCTCCTTAAATTATTCTCTCCTAATCCTCAAAATGAAGTCCTTAAATTAATTGGACTTAACAAAATCATCATGGAGATGAATTGAGTGCAAGATAGGGCTCTCATGTCATCAACTTCATCTCTGTTGCTTCCTACATTTATACCCATTTTTCTATGTAGCATACCAACACCATTTACCCTTGGAGGTGAAGGCATTATAAACTTCACTTCTTCCTTTGTAACCACATTTTATTCGATAACCTCTATTTCTCTACTTCATTAGTACCCAAAGGATAATAAACCAAATATGGTTGATCAATCTTTCTTTTCTTTTGACGTTTCTCTTGGGAATCAAATATTGTAGGAGAATTATCTTGATGAGATGGATTAATCACTACGGGTTCCTTTCCTTTCCACACATGAGCATATATTGAAGGGTCAGTAGCTAGCTAATATGTTAGTATTTCCTAAAAGAAATGGTCCTTTCTAGCAAACTTTGATCTTTTCTCATCCCCTTTCTTGAAAGACACCCATTTTACTCTTCTATTATTCACTTCCTTATCAGTAAAGCAATTCCTAACTACATCCTCCCCAAAAAATACTTGATGTAGGAATGCAGATCTCCTTATGCTCAACCTCATCTGATTGATAAAACCTTCAGGATTAAAGGTTTTGATAACTTCATGGATCATCTATATGATTGGAGCATAGGATATATCAATTCCAAGCCCTCTCTAGTGATAGTAAAATTAGAGAATACTATGGTACAAAAGGGAAAAAGGATCCATTCTTTTGTCCCATCAAATAACTCTTTTTTGATTTATTTAGCTTCCGTATAATTACTAGGTAGCTCAATCTCTTTGGAACATATTTTGGAAAAATGTGTGGCCCCATAGGGTACCATATACCCTAATTGTAGTTGAGTATGAAGGGAGATACCAATCTCCCTAATTGTACTATATACCCAATTCAGGAACTTCTCCCTCATCCTTAGAAAATCCAAAACTTCCTTATGTAGTCTCCCCTCTTCTCCACCCATGAATTCTAGAACCCTTCTAATGAAATGATCCTCAAAGACCACATAATTGGAGTTCTCACTATGCATTTCATACATATATGTCCAAAATTGGACATGAAGAGGCTTGCCACTATCATAGCCATCCTAACCTTTTTGGATTTATCCCATTTAGTCCTACCTTCATATAGGAAAACATGACACAATAAAATGTACCACCTGAAGTTTTCCATTTTCTATTTACCTTGATTTCCACCAACTATTTGTGGATTCCATTTGCAATGTAGGAGGCAAAGTCAAACTCATTATTTATAAAGGGATTTTGAATATTTTTGCCATGTACATTAATGGGACAAGAATATTTTTCTTTGTATCACCCCCAAGAACTTGAAACAAGGAGTGATAGTTCTTAATGAAGTAATCTTCAGATAAGGCTATGTTGAATGGATCAACTTCATTTTTTGGAATTCTTAGACTTCTTGTCAAATTCTTTCAACCTATGCCTAGGAAACCATAGGACTCTATAATTGTTCTTGTCCTATTGGTAATTCTATTTGAATAGGTCAAAATCCATAGTCTTATTTACAACTAGATTAAGTCTAAAGACTTTAGAAATGGAGGCCTTATCAACTTGCACCAAAACCCCACCATTTGCAACCCTAATTGCTCTAACATTCTCATCTTAATTCATGAGCACACATCTAATGAAGTCTACATTCATAAATACATTAGGTACTAGCAAATTTCCTAGATCATACACCTAGACATTGGAGATAGGGACTTGGGAGACTCCCTTATTGTACAAATGGCTAAATAGGCTCCATCTAGTGATAGGGATTTCAACATCTCTACATTCTTTGCCATTATCAATTAAACTATTTGAAATACCAACCCCTTAGGCACATGTAACTTTTGATCTAGGGAGTTGAACTATTAGGTCCTCATCGAGGGTTCTCTTTGATGAGGAAGACTAGATTTTGGATTGACTTAATTTGACAATTTTGTTTGACCTAGGGTTTTTGAATTGAACTAGGGCTCAGTGTTGTGGATATTCTCAAACAATTCCCTTATTTACAATATTAATTGCTAGAACCCTAATCACTAGAAATTTTAATTTTTTTGAACCAAAACTTTGAGAAGGTGAACTTACCTTCTTATCACTTTATAAACCCTAGTTTATTGTTGAAGTTGCAAAATTCCTAAAATTTTCTCTCCAATCTTCATATAGCTTGAAATGATTCATCTCATCAATCAAATTAAAATATTTATGGAGAGAAACCTTCAAAAGATCAGGTAGAAAATAGTCACTTCTATCATTATTAATCATTTGTGTGAACCATAAGCATTTTACTACTCATTTCTCAAATTTGAATACAAGTCATTGATCTTTAGAAATGGAGCAAGATCGATGATTCACAATCACCTTGACAAAATTTTAAAAATGTTGATGGGAGGTTGGTGTGCTTTGAAAAATTCTAACTGATGACGGCATTCCATGTCACTTTACCTTTCCAGGTCATTAGCACGTGCCTGTAAAATATAAAACTTTTGAAAAGGTAAGAGACGTCAGTTCCAAGGCCACGTGTCACTATTTCACAAGTCCACAACCTTAAATGGGATCCACCTAGAAACAAGCACTTTCGCTAATTCATGACCCAATCTTGGGCCCGATTTAACAAACCCATGGGCGTGTAGAACCAAAAAGGAATGTTAACAAATGTCATATTTTCCATGAGTCCACAACTCCCATTCCCTTGAGTAACTAAGCACCCATGGAAGTGCATAAACCAATAGAAAGAAGATAGATGTCACCCTTTTTCTATTCTATAACCTTCATTTCCTTATGCTATAAGGATCTCATAGAAGTGTGGAAACCAATAGAAATAAAATAGATGTCACCTTTCCGCTAGTCCACAACCTTTATTTCCTTTTTCTATAAGTGTGGAAACAAATATAAATGTTCCACCTATAGGAGAGTGGGACCATGGAAAAGAAATATGCATGGAAAACTTAAGACATTTAATTTGCACATGTGGAATTTGCTATAAGTGGTCACTAGGAATAAAAGAGGTAGTTAACTTAACGAATAAAAGAGGCTTGAACACCATTGAAGATGCCAAGAACTTGGCAAACCCATCAACATAAAAATAGAAATAAAGTGTAAAGCTTAGCTAGGGTTTAGGGTTTTTTTACAACCCTAATGAATTTTTTCTTGTATTTTAACAAGCATGATAAAATTTTGCAACTTTTGAGGCTAAGAACAAGCAAAGAGAAAAAAAATGGAAATGCATTAATAGATGATTACTTTAGAGAAGAAATGCATGAATCTAGAATTGTCGGGGGTAGACCAGATAGAACCAAAAAAAAAAGAAAAAAAAAACAAGAAATAAGACCATACAAAATTTACATATGATATAGTGTGCATGGAAAAGACCTAATTAAAGAAAAGTACGGTTTCAAGAATTGTCCATGCACTAGAAATTCTAAAAACTCGCCATTTAAACCCTGTAGAAAGTATGCATCTTCCCCATGGGTGTTTGCAACAAGATATGGGCCTACCTAAAGGGCATCAAGTTTTCCACGCTTCCCTTTATCTTGAGATCTAGCATTCCATATTAGGACCATATTATCATTTATTTCAAACTTTCTAGTTGAAACTCTTTTGTCAAAGAGATATTTGACTTGTTGTTGTTTGATATTTATTTTTTGTGCTAACCTTTTGGACTCATCCAACTACATGATCTAATTTATTCTACACATCATAGCATCACAAATATTTTCATCATTTTTCGTAGAAAATTTGTAAATTGGTAATAGTTTGCTTATAGGACTTCATTCTTCTAACCCATATACGAAATCATAAGGAGATTTTTAGTTGCCCTTTTTATGGTCACCTTGTTAGATCAAAATGAAAATCTATGTTTGGCATAGTAGGATTTCTTATTTTTTCCTATCATTCTTTTCATAATTTTTATCAAGCTATTGTTGCTTTATTTTACCTATCCATTTCCTTAAGGGTGATAAGGAGATAAGTAAGAAATTTTTATTCCATATTGGTGACATAAATTTGTAAATCTTCAGATCTAAAATACATTACATTATCTGTGATTAACTTGACTAGTACTCCAAATATGATGATGATGTTTTCCAATATAAAATCCATTACAACCTTACTAGTAGATTTCCTAGTAGGAATGACCTCAATCCATTTAGTAAAAGAGTTTTTTCCTACTAGAATCCATATATGTAAACCATTGGCTTTTTTGTGATTTATCCAATAAATTTAGTACCCCACTACTAAAAAGGGGCTTCTACATAGATTGCTCTTAAAGGTAAAGCTCCAAAATATTTCAAATTTCTTGAATTTTTTTGGCATGCTTCAAATTTCATTACCAACTTTTGTGTGTCAACAAATAGAGTACGCCACCAATAACCAGATCTCAAGATCTTGTGAGCAGTGGTTTTTACTATAAAATGTCCTCCACAAATTTCACTATGATCATCAAGGATTTGGGTAACCTGTTTCTCATTCACACACTTGAGAAATACACCACCTTTATTTCTCTAGTATAGCTCATCTTACAAGACAACATATTTGATAGGGTGCAATTTAAGAGTCTTATTTTGACTATCATTCATTTTTTAAAGACATGACATACTTTCAGATAGTGCACAATATCTTTGTACTAGTGAGATGATTGCAACTTGCATTCTATTGAGGTTGCGCTTGTCTCTAATGGGTTTACTTGATTTGCTTTAATATTTGTCTTAGCCATAAACTTAGACAACCCTTGTCCTATGAAAAGATTGGTTGTTTGTATATCTATGTTGAATTCCTAGATCTTATTTATCCATATGCACCTCCTCCTTATCACTTCTTGTTGGGTTAATATGTCCTTAACTACAACACTAGGGACATAAGCGACATTTTAGCTCCTACTAAATAAGGTCTATTTTTTTTACTGCCTTAACTAAAGCATAAGAACACTTCTCAATGATGTAATATTTTAATTCTGCAACTTGGATAAGCTTAATGAAAAATGCAATAGATTGTTCATACCTTTCATCATTCTTTTGCAATAAGACACCATCTATGGTATGAAAAGCAGTAAAATAAAACAACTAGTAAGGCTTTGAAAAATCTAGATATTTTAATATAGGGGCCTATTTAATTGCTTCCTTAATGATCTAGAATACCTTGGTTGGCTCTTCTCCCCAAGATATGGATTCCCCTTTCTTGAGAATTTTGGATATAGACTTTTTCATCTTGACAAAGTTCGTGAAAAATATTCTAATAAAATTGAACTGCCCAAAGAAATATTAAATAACTTTAGAAGTTTTGGCTGAGGGATCCTTTCTATTATAGTAAATCATTCAAGATCTATCCTTATTCCTTCCTTTGACACAATATGGGCTACTAGTTTTCCCTATGTAAACCTAAACACACAGTTCTTGGGGTCTAGTGATATGCCATATTAAAGAGATCTAATATTTTTTTTCAAGATGTATGTAGTGATCCTCTACTTGTTTAGAAAAAGTTCAGTCAATTCATCTTGATATACCACCACGATTATATTGATGAGGTCTGCAAACACATCTATTGTTCTCTTAAATTTTACTCCAACATTTGTTAGGTCAAATTTCATCCTTACATATACATATTTCCCCTATGGTGTAGTAAACAATTTTTTTTTATGTTCTGATTCCTTAACTTTTACTTGGTTGTATCTTGAGAAACCATCCATCATTAACAAAAAATCACAACCAATAATTTTTTGCAACATTTCCTCCATATTTGGAAATGGGTAATTATCTTTTGATGAAGACACATTGAGATTTCTAAAATCCACATAGAGTCTAGTGTCTCCATTTTTCTTTTTGGCTGGCACCAAGTTAGAAACCCAAGTAGAATGTCTGACAGGTTTAGTTATACCTCCATCTCTCTGTTTCATCATCTCTTGCTACATTTGGGTGTTGGGATAGGGTTGATTGTCCTTTGTTTCTACCAAGGGTTTGGCATAATATTTTAGAGGAATTTTATGTTGAAATAAGTCCTCTTTGTATGACTTTAGGTCATCATAAGACTAAATAAACACATGCTTGTAGTTTTTGAGTAAAGAAATAAGCATAGATCTAATCTTTGGGTTTAGCCTTTTCCTAATGTATATCTTTTTGGGTTTATTTTATATTCCCAAATATATCTCTTTCAGGTCTTGCTTATGTGTTGGGGTTGACTTTGCATCGTATTTATCAACATTATCAAAAATTCTCTCTAAAGCCACCAATCCTTTTGGGAGTTTGTTTATTTTTAACTAAATGATTTCATTCTACAAAATGGTCTCCTTCCCATCAACAACCTCAAAAACACCTTGGAAATCAATTTTTTGGTTGTGGTGTTCATCTACACAGTGTAGAAACTTCAACAAGTCTTTATCATCATTGAATACCTGCCAATTATAAATATTGTTTACAATTGAAAGCCTTGTTTTAACCTCAATTTTTGATATTTTAGAAAATTAAATGTCATAAGGTCTAAGAGCAATATTGGAAAGGAAATCTTCCATTGTATTCTTAGACCATTCCGTCCAATCAATGGAAAATACAACAAACATCTCTATAGTATATTAGATAGCATCCTTATACTGCTTTAATCTCTTTTGTTTAGACACATATTTAACTCTAACTTGGGATACTGCTAATTCAGAGTCCCCTATAACCCTAATTTTCTTGATATTATGTTTGATGGCAATGTTAATCCCTAAAAATAATGCCTCATACTCTGCAACATTATTTTTACATTCAAACTTTAAAGAGAATGTGCATTTACATGACTTCTTGTTTGGTGATATAATAATCACCCTAACACCTACTCCTTTTAAACATGCCCCATCAAAATACATGGACCATAAATCATTTTCTTGAAGATGTTATTCTGCTTCTTGAGCTAAGGGTACAAGCTTCTCTTTCTCAAATGAAGATTCCTCAATTTTAAACTTATCTATATTAGTATCAATGAAACACACTTCTTCATATTACTATAGATCTTCAACTAAAGTAGAATCTCTTTTCTCTATTCAATATCACATTCTTGCCATTGATAGGGATCATTGCATAAGACAAGTCTAATTTCATGCTTCTACCAACAACTGCAGACCATTTTCTTGATAGTAGCATCCCATATTGAGGTGGGATGTCTACTACAATTATATTCATCATGAAATATTCATTAGGGAAGGTAGCCAATTTAAATTGAGCATCATTCATAATTATCATCATTGGAACCTCCCTATATGCCATAGCAAATAATTCTCCATTTGCTTTAATAACTTGTATTCCTAGATCCTTCGTAATTGCTAGGCGCATAATATTGGTGGAAGCTCTTGAATCAATCATGTAATTCTTTATTAAATTATCATTTATTTGTAGAGTAACATAAAAAAGGGTGCAATCCAAGTAGGGTAGTTTTTCAAAGTTGTGCCCAAGTATACCTCAAGTATTTTAACATTTTTTCTTTTGTTTAAATCCTATTTGATTTCTTTTTACCCTTTTTTAGGTTGGGTAATGAACTTTTTCTTATTTTCAGAGGCTATAGATGCACCATTGATAAAGTAAACTACCTTTTCTTTGTGTTATTCAATCCTCATCATTTCTAGTAGAGGAACACACACCTTGATATGTGACAAAACTCATTCCATGTCCACAAAGATATATTTAGGAAAATTACAAGTCTGATCAATTGGTGTGATTGGATTATAGACCCTTTCTTCTTAGTTTTCCTCACCAACTCTTTACGTACACCAAGCATTTCCCTTTTCTTGTTTTTTCCTCATCTTCTCATAATCAACCTTATAATAGGTGACACAATTTGATGTATAGGCCTCTTAAGTCATTTTCCTTTATTTTTTGTGTTCCCATCCTTTACTTTAAGCTTTACTTGAGCAATAGAAGAAACAATCAATGCTATGATCTCATCGTTAGAAGGTCTTCTTAATTTGACATCAAAATTAGAAGTCTCAACATTATGCACTTCGACATGTCCTTCACTATCAAAAAATACCGGATAATGATATTTAGACGTTTGGCATATCCTATCATGAATATCTTCTTCAACACATCCTTCATCAGATGGAAATTATTCACTTTTAGAGCACAGTCTAGTTGGCATCATATTAATTTCATGATTTTCATCATGAGGATTGTCACAGTCATCACAAGGATTATAATGATCTCCAAAATATTTTGCAACCATACATTGTCTAAGATAATGAGGTAATTGGTGGGTCATCTACCAAGGGTTGTCTTCAACAAAGTTTGTATAAGCTCTTCTTAGAGGGTCAAGAGTATCTTCGTTAGGCACATTTCCTTTTCGTTACTTGAAAAAAGTTTACCACTATGCCAATTTGTATTATAATGTTAGTTAGACAACTTAGGCATTCTTTCTTACTTTTGATAATTAGGTTTTTCATGGGACAAACCCTTCTCATTTTTGGAAATTTTATAACTTAAGTCTTTGAGAGCACTCATAACCTTTTTAATATTATCCTCAAATGAAGGGACCTTAGCTTGATGTCCTTTATGTTGGTATGTAGCAACTGATTATGCAAATACTGTACACTCGTATCGTATCCTCACCAAGGTTTAGGGCCGGGCTAGGCTGAGCCCTAAGCAGGGGTTCGAGGGTGGTAGCCCTTGAAAGTGGGGGTTTGAGGGCGACAACCCTTGATAGCAGGGGTTTAGGGGTGCAACCCCCAATTTTTTTTCTGTTAACACATCAAGGTATTTCCTTGTTAACACACCAAGGTTTTCTCATTGACATGTCCAATGAAAAAATGACTTTGTAAAACCCTAACCAGCTGGGATGTAAGTTGTGGTGTGTGTAATTCGTGAGATTGTAATATGTTTTGCATCAAATAATAAAATCATTGGCTATATGAATTTCTATGGATGTAGCCCATATTGGATGAACCATGTTAAATCTTTGTGTTGATCTCTTTTGTGTTATTCTTCATTATTATTTTTGGGTTATTAATCTGAATATAATTGTTAATGTTTATTGCTCCAATCTGCCTGAACCCTAACAAAAGGAAGAAGATGGGGGCAAGAAAATATATATAAGGCTACACTCGTGGTAAAAAAAATTTCACATAAAAAAGGTATAGATTTTGATGAAATATTTTCTCTAGTTGTAAAGAAGACTTCTATTAGAACCATTCTAAGTCTTGTGGCTGCAAAAGTCTTGCATCTTGAACAACTAGATGTGAAAACAACATTTCTCCATGGGGATATGGAAGAGGAAATATACACACAACAACCACAAGGATATAAGGTCAAGGGTAAGGAGGAATTTGTGTGTAGGTTAAAGAAGAGTTTGTATAGCCTGAAAAAACACCTTGGAAATGGTATTTGAAATTTGATAGCTTTTATGGTTGAACAAGGTTATATGTCATTCTGATTAATGTGTTTATTTTAAGAAATTGGATAATGGCAGCTATATTATCGTTTTTCTTTATGTTGATGACATGCTTGTTGTTGGGTCTAACATGCAACATATTAATGAACTTAAGAAAAAATTAATAAATTCATTTGCTATGAAGGATTTGGGTGTAGCAAAACAAATCCTTGGTATGAGAAACACACAAGATAGCACAAACATAAAATTATTTATGTCTCAAAGTGAGTATGTACAAAAGGTGTTGAAAAGGTTTAATATGCAGAATGCAAAAGTAGTTAGTACACCTTTTCCTAGTCACTTTAAGTTGACTAAGGAAATTGTGTCCAAAGACATAAGAGGAGGAAGACAAAATGTCTAAGATACCATATGCATCAATAGTTGGTAGCTTGATGTATGCAATGGTATGCTCAAGGCCAAATATTGTGCATGTAGTGGGAGTTGTGAGCAGGTATATGAGCAATCCAAGAAAGGAACATTGGAATGCTGTAAAATGGATTCTTTGATATTTGAGAGGTACTACTTCAAAGAAACTATGTTTTGGAGGAAAAAACTTTGCTCTAAAAAGATATGTTGACTTTGATCTAGCGGGTGATATTGATAGTAGGAGGAGTACTGTAGGGTATGTTTTTACTATAGGAGGAACTATTGTCAGTTGGATTTCAAGATTGCAAAAGGTTGTTGCACTTTCAACCATTGAAGTTGAGTATGTTGCTGCTACGAAAGCCAACAAGGAGATGATTTGGTTACACCGTTTTCTAGAGGAATTGGTACAACAAGAAGAAGATAGCCCTTTGTACACTGATAGCCAGAGTGTCATTCATCTTCCTAAAAACTTAGCTCTACATTCAAAAACTAAGCACATACAACTCAGATACCACTTCATCCAGTTAGTTTTGGAGGATGGGTAGTTGAAGCTAGAAAAAATTCACACAAGTGAGAATCCTGTAGATATGTTCACAAAGGTGGTTACATGGGAGAAAATGATATCCTCATCAATTTCTATTGGCCTTCATGACTGATAATGGTGGAAATAAGAAACCAACTAGACCTATAATCTAGTGGGACTTGCAAGTGCAATAGTGCCATCTAGGATCAGTCTCCAAGTGGGAGGGTTTTGGTATGTGGTGACTGTCATGAAAATATTGTACACTCGTAATGTATCCTCACTGAGGTTTAGGGTTTTCCCAGGCCTCGAGTGGGGGTTCGGGGGTGGTAGCCCCCAACAGGAGGGGTTCAGGGGCGACAACCCTTGATAGCAAGGGTTTGGGGGTACAACCCCCAATTTTTTTTTATGTTAACATATCAAGGTTTTTACCCATTGACACATCAAGGTTTTCCCACTGACATGTCAAATGAAAAAATGACTTTGTAAAACCCTAATTTTGGAAGCTTAAAAAAAGCTTGTTATAAGAGGTTGGGATGTAAGTTGCGACTTGTGTGTAATTTGCGAGATTGTAATCTATTTTTCACTGAATAATAAAATCATTGGCTGGCTGAGTTTTTGTGGATGTAGCCCATATTGGGTGAACCATGTTAAATCTCTGTGTTGATCTCTTTTGTTTTATTCTTCATTGTTATTTCTGGGTTATTAATTTGCATATAATTGTTACTATTTATTGCTCCAATCCGCTTGAACCCTAACACTTTCAGATTTTGCAATATTTTTACATCATCCCTTTTACTCATCTTTCTATATGCTTTTCTATTACTTTATATAACATGATAAATTGTCACCCTTGACAATTTCATACTAGGTTTAGCTCTCCCTTTTTTGCTTGGACCTAATTGTGCTTTTAATTAGCACAATTTCAATCCAAAATAATGAGTTAATGTTTATTTACGAATACTTAAGGCCCCAAAATAGGTATGGTCTAGGGTTTTAGCACCCCTATCTAACCTATTTTGGCCCCAATTAAATATGTTGGTGTCAACATTTTAATATTAGAAATTCAAAATCATTTGTCATCTACCGGTAATTAATTTGTAGGAAATTAAAGAAATACATGTAAATAAAATTATTTTTTCATCATTTGAAGGCTTATCAACTTTGAGAGCCAATCCTATCATTTTGAATTGAGCAATTGAGCAGTTAAGAGTAGAATTTGTCGAATTATAGTAATTATTTCAGTCAAGCATCATGTTTTCATGTGAGTTTTTTTATGTTTTATTTCTATTTTTTGTGAGTACTAGCAGTTGCAAGACTTCAAATCATGATTCAAATTCTCCTTGAAGTTGACGAGTATAATGACTTTAGTCCACCAAGGAATGTAGATATGAGTGGTAAGTTGCAACAATCATCAATTTATCACTTGTTTATCATTTAGCCTATGCCCAATCAAGGGTAAGCTCTCTTTTACATCATCATAGCCATTGTGGAGGTAGAAATACCAAAATGGGGTTTGAATTTGGTAAGCCCCTCTATGGAACAACCATTTCACCTCTTTCTTGTGTGTAGCTTGCAAATATGAAGAAAATTTGGAGAGTATTGAATAATTAATTATTCATTAAAGGATTCAAGTCCTACAAGAAAAAAATAGGGAAAGTAAATTCTATCACCAACAATCAAAGTTTCGACATTGATTTATAGGAGGAGATCTTACAGATAGGGACAAATAGGAGATTGAAATCTAATTCTAAGTATATGCACTTCTAGGTCTAGGGCTCCAACACCCCTTGTCCATCCATTTTAAGTCAAATTTATCACTAGTACATAAACAACAATATGTGACTAAAGAAACTACTAAAAATTGCTTATAAATGTTTGAACATGGTCGTGTGACTAGTAGTAGTTTATTGCTAGTCATTTATAACGCGGCCAAATTGATGATTAAATCATTTTGAGTCATTCAGTTGACTGATTTGGTTGTTAATTCAGTGACCTGATTGATTTCACTGGTTCAGTCGTCTAAGTGATCAACTTGTTTGTTAATTTAGTCGTCTGATTAATCAATTTGGTAGTTGATTTAGTCGTTAATTTAGTCATTTATTGTTTTAAATTGGTCACTTATTCAATCATTTTTTTATTCACTGGTATATTTTGTCATTAATTTAGTCATTGATTGATGTTAATTGGTCACTTATTTAGTCATTTTTATTCACTGATTTCCATCAATTGGTAGTGTATTTAGTCATTAATTTTAATCATCATTTTGATCAATTTAGTAGTTTATTTAATTGTTTTTGCTCACTGATTTCTATCAATTGATAGGTATATTGATACATTGTTTATTAATTGCATAATCATTATATTTAGTCATATTTATTAACATTGATTTCTGTCAGTTGGTAGTATATTTAGTCAATTGGTAGTTTATTTAATTGTTTTTGGTCACTGATTTCTGCCTATAAGTACTGGAAATGAGACAATGCTTTAATTGAGGTTTAAACAAATAAAAACACAGAAAAACATAATCAATCATTCATTTGTACATAATGAAACGACTATTAAGAAGGAAAAAAACTAAAATTTTATTGAGAAAACAAGTTCTTACATCAGATACAAGACAAAAATGTGTCTTTGCTTTGAAAAATGTATTGTTAAAAAGTGTGTTTCTCAATGCTGTGACTGAGAAAATTGAGTTACAATGCCTTTTTTTTGGTTACACAATATATTAAAATTTTGATGACAATTCTATGTTGCAACTTATTTGCAACTACACATTCATGTATGTTGCACTCTCTACAACTTTTCCTCTTCTCTACACCTCTTTATCTGATCTGTATTTACTTATTTTTCTACACCCCTATTCTCTACGTCTCCTACTTACACAACAACATATCCCCTCTTCTATAATGCACTAATTTGAATGAGTGGAACCCAAAAAAAAGAGAAAAACATAATCAAGGGGTTTTACATTACAGGTGCAGTAAGATAGAACATTCTCTGTTCTACTCACAAAATGTACACCCAAATCAGATTTTCTGGTTTTTGTTTGGGTTCAACTTATTCAGGCTCATTACATTCTTTGTCTGCAACTTCACTTTCCACACTTTGTTGATGCTAACCCTTCTTTTTCTCTTCTACACATATGGCTAACTCTCTGTGATTTTTTTCAAATATTTTAGTGGCCATCATATGAAGGTCCCTATTTTCTCTTTCAGATGGACAACTCCATCTATTTTGTATCGATGGGGAAGGGGTATGTTACTTGAGACCTATAAAATACATACCTTTGTATCTCCTGTTCCTTCCAATGTGACTCCATGTAGAATAGATAGTGAGTGAATCTGCCCAATGCCTGCAACAACACCATCATGTAGGTCAAACACCTCAACTTTATTCCCTTCTTGGAGTTTATCAATAAATGTCTGCAAAAACGAAAAAAAATGCACATTATATTGAGATATAAAACACACATTATATTATTTTTGAAAGTTTTATGTAATGTCTTATGTCTTGGAACAAATCTGTTTTTGTATGTGCTTTTATAAAACACTCTATTACAACTAAGCTCTAAGCTTCCATATGTAATTTATATGTTCTTCCTTAATTCTATAATATATGTATACTAGCTAATTACACTTCACTACTATTCTAACATCTAGCTTCTATCAAATAGGTAATTATTACCCTTATTTACATAATAAAACAACCATTATTTACTTGAATAGTACTTACTTGCATGTGGTTTCATATCACTCACCTCGAGTTTAGCACGACTACCACTATGAATATCATGTGCATTCTCATCAAGTTCATCATCATAACCACTATTAGCGTCATCGCAGACATTAAGTTGTACAACTTTGCAGAGAGTTCTATTGACAGGGCCTTTTTCTTTTTATCCTTCTTTCATATAATTGCTCTGCATCATGTGGTTTAATCATCATGCAAAAATTAATATAAGTCAAGAAAAGAATGCAAAAACGATAAATTTTTGTCCAAAAGAATATTTTAAGCATGAAGAATGACAAAACATTGGGACAAATAACTAAAAACTATTATATTAATTACCTCAACTTCAAAACAACTAAGATGACTGTGTTGTACATTCTTGTCCACTTCATCACTATCAATATCGGTAGCTCTATTGACACCTTGAAGGTGTTTTTGTTTTCATGTTGCTTTGAAAAAATTGCTCTACATATGATTTAACTATTGTGCAAAAAAATATACAAAGCATTTAATAGTCAAGTAAAAAATGCAAGCTATAGATTTGTCCAAAAGAACATTTTATGGATCACTCCAACAATAAAGAAACTGGGTTGGATTCTCCTACGCTCATATTTTAATAATCTACATATTAAGAGGCATTTGTATAGAAATTCCAAACAAGAAGAAATGAGATCAATAGAGCCTCTTACCTCATTTGAATCCATGGATTTATTCCCATTCCATACAAAAACCATAGGGTTAACAGTTTCAAACAACTATGAAACTTGGCGATTGAGACTTAATATGGAATTCATTACCTTTTGGTACCCTTGTTCATATGAGTTGAAATGATCTACATAGGCTCCTACTGGGAATTGAACAGATGGCTATGAAATCTCTATTGACGAACTAGATTTCAACTTCATCTTGCTTTTATATTTACTAGCATCTAGTGCTACCATATAATTGACAATATCTTTTGTACCTGCTTCTCTATTACTATTTTCCACCTAAAATACAATTTCAATTTCAACCTATAGTCAATTCAATAAAAAATAGAAATAAATAACATGATGTAAATTGAACCAAAAAGCCATATACTTACTACAAATTTGTCCATTTTGGTGTGCAACCCGGCTCGACCAAATGTATATCCAGCGCTCACATTATCTCTTGCTCTCTTGCCTCTATTACTCTTTACCAAATAGTCTTCATAATGCGTACTTTCTCTCAATGCCTCCCACTCTTTGGGTGATAGATTGGAGTCGAACCTCTCTTTTCCCAAAATGATTGTTTTTCTGCACATGTATCTATAATTGTTCATTGAAACTCTCATCCTTTGCTTGTAATATTTTCTAGAGATTTTTCCACTAGTAGTCTCAAAAGAATTTTCTATTTTTTGTATAACATTTTCCATAGCTTGTGGATCTTGATCTGCAAAATTTTATTTGCAAATATCCAAATGGGCCCTACATCCTACACCCAACTTGGTGCCCCACCTTGTAGCGTTTGGCCCAATGGGCTCACCATCTCTTGATACCTCAAGCAAGAATGGCTTCTTGCCTTCTAATTTTCTTTCTATTGCATTCCTCTCAGTAGATCTTTTGAAATATTGACTCAATCTTTGTCTTTTGAGAAAAGCATCCACATCTTCTATTAAATTACCACTACCAGTATTTCTAGATGATCCACTACTTCCATCAAAAGTTCTAGATACAACAGGTGCACTTTGAGGCAAAACAAATGCAAGTGGTCTCTCTTCATGACTTCCATTAACCAAAACTTCATTCTCCTTGACCACATCAAGTGTGGAATGAGTAGGTAGATCAGTACCGATCTCTGTGGATTCCACATTATTAAACACATCCTTTAATGTTGAAAAAAGAATCTACAGACTCGTTGTTCCTTTCCCCTGATGTTTTTCAATAATCTCTCTTAAACTTAGTCCTAAGAGATCATCACGCCGTTGCACATCACCATGTACTCTATTAGGTTGCACATCACCATGTGCTATACCAGGTTGCACATCATCACAACAATCATTTTTACCAACTGCATTTGTTGAATAACAAAAGCGTTGGCTTCTATGAGATGACAACACTTTATGTTTTTTTCCTTTTATTTTTTCTCCACATTTTCTTTGCACTCTTTTTGTTGCCTATAAAAAAATAAATCATATTATATCTTATATACATAAAAATCTTGCCTATAAATTTGATCAAACACTATTAAACAAATAACATACTACTTAGTGGATTTACAAGTTTCCCTTTCAAACCAAGACTCAAAAAATATTCATTATTCTTGGCCACTTTTTCAGTACATGCACACTCATATTCTATCTCTGGAATTTGAACATTATGATCACTCTCATCTAATTTGTGCCTTATAGTCCTTGTATTCATTTCCTGATGTCGAAATAAACAATAATGTATAAATTAACAACTTGAATGAGTAAAAATTTATTGAGTTCATAAGTTGATAACTATTAACTTTCCAATCCACTGATAACTGCAAATGGAAACGTAAAATAGAATTCAATTTACAGATAAAAAAGAATTTACTATCAAAGACCAAGAAAATGTTTACAATTACAGGTATCAAAATATTTTTCCTTAGGGATATATTCACAAAAGAACTCATAAAAATATAACACAAGTAGGATGAAGTAAAAACATAGTCTAGTTCATCATGAGGTGTGTTACAACCTTAAAATTTTTCCTATTTCCATCATCACAATTAACCTTGAGCTCCATGACCCGAGCCTTGAACCTTAAATTCCTTTTTTATTTTTTACTGAACATATAAATTTTTTAGGTTTGACTGACACTAAAAGACCTATACAAAGACAAAATTTCATCATATATATACTTAAGAAAAAACATGTCCAGCTAAAAACATTCCAAATCCCTTAACAGTCTCTTACCATGATCCCACAACAATAATTTGAACCCTTAGTGTGTTGGAAGTGTGTAACAAACAACATGAAGATGTTTACCACCATATCGTGAGAAGGAAAAATGAAGGGTGAGATATAGCGGGGGAATAACCCGCCATCCCGTGAGGAAGATCATATAGGCATGCGGTAGGGCGGTATGAACTGCTATACCATGGAAGGATGTGTCGAAGCATGCAATATTGCGGTAACCGTTAATGTAAACCACAGTACCATAGATTAAACAAGTCAAGCTTGTGGTATAGAGGTAAGGTTCCCGCTACCCTGCAGTGAAATGCAAAGAAGCATGTGGTATAGTGGTTTATACCCCTCTATCCCATGGTAGTTATAGAAAGTGGTGGTGATAAAGTTGTATTAAATGCATGAATCACATTAGCCATCCGATCTTGTAAAATCAATGGTGCATATTCAAACTCAAACTATGAGCAAAATATTTGGTGTAAGGTTGATATTAATGTTGGCATGACTGAGCTCAAAAGCCAATAAACCAAGAATTCTACATTCTCTTTGTAGTCATTTGCAAAAAATTATTGTGTAGGGAATTGGGAGTTCGAGGAGGTTAAGCTCTGCAACCATCATAACCCAGGTAAGTGCACATAACTCTTGTGAATTAAGTTTTACGAGTACAAGATTGTTTGGAATTTTGTATTTCAGAAGTATAGAAGTAAGAGAGTTAAATTGTGAATTAAGTTTTACGAGTACAAGATTATTTGGAATTCTACATTTCAGATATACTAGGAGAAGGAAGATAGTTAAACATCATGCACCCAAGAAGAAAGAACCTGAAACTAGAAAGGTCATCATGTTGCCCATGAAGAAATTACCTCAAACTAAAAATGAAGAAGAATCTAATGTTAAAAAGAGGTCCTTATACTAGTCTATCATGGATATACTCCCTTAATCAATTGAGAGAGGATTTAAGAATGTTTTTAATGATGTGGCTCATGGTTGTAGAGGCACCCTTATCCCTATCTCTGGGTGGGAACTGTTTTGGTACTGTTATGAAAAAAGGGAGGGCAAGATTCCGATGTCAAATCCATGGGCATTAGATTTGGCCAAGTTAATTGTCCCAAATGTTTTTATAGATGTAGAATTCATCAGAGTATTGGCTAAGAGTTATCATCCTGCTACTAGGTCTGTGAGATTTCTAGATGGTTCCCCATTAGTTGTGTTGACTAAAGCATCCATCATTGAATGTTTTGACCTCAACAAACAAGCCCTGACAAAAAAATATTTGTAAAGAAGTAAAGAAGAGTATACTACATTGAGGAAAACCCATATAAGTGATGAAGTCGCCATTTACATGAAAAGGGGTGTGAACAATAGGGCGATTCCTATATCCCCTTCTGCTACTGAACCATTTGAAGTCTCAAATTTCCAATTCTATTTCAAGAAAACCTACTTTTATCTCTATCAAGTACTTGGGATAGATGTAGAAGAGCGAATGCCAGTTAGTTTAATGATGATGGCTATGAGGGTGCAAAACCCTGAGATGAACATTGAATATGATTTTTCCTCATATCTTGAGAAAGCATTGCATGAAGCATTTCTACCAGTCAGGGAAAATAGAGCCTACATAACATTCATGCAATATTCTTTGTTGTGCCACCTGATATTATACTAGAATAAAGATAGATGGAGCAAAAGGATGTGTTTGGGTCAGATTGACAAGTAGGGGAATTTGCTACCAGTGCAACTATGGTGTTATATATGGGACAACAGATGTAAGAATTCAAATTATGTGATATTCTATAATGAGTTTGTATACAAAATTATGAGAGTTCTTGGCCACCAAATACCAAGACTACACACACTTGTGCTACAATTGTTAAGACCTTTGGCTTTGAAACCTGAGCAAGGCCATACTCATAACTTTAGTGATTAGTTTTTTCTACCAGATACCACAATAATCAGGATTTATGGATGTCCAAAGGCCCCACATATACTGCCAAAGTTATCCTCCTTCAATTAGCCTTTTTAGAGTTCATGTGGAATATTCTATGGATGGAAAAGGATGTCATGAGTAAACAAAGGAACTTATGAAAAGCGAGGAAGAAAGAAAGATTAAGCATAGTGATTTTTTGGGTTATATCGTAGAGGAAATAGATCCTGTCAAGAGGATTTATATGATAATTGATAAGTTTCATGAATTATATAAGACTGCAGAAGATACAGGGAGACTTGCCAAATTGTGTCCCAAAAGGCCAAGTGGTATTGTAATTACAAAACCAACTCTAGATACTATTTCAGAATGTCATGCTTCTCCAAGATCACCTCCTGAACAACCATCTTCTAAAAAACAAAAGACACAAGAGATAGAGCCACTTGTATCCTATGAAATAAGTGAGGTTGGAGATACAAAAGAAGCAGTTAATATGTTAAGAAATTTCAAGGATGATGTTGAAGTGAACCAACCTATGCTTGAAACTAAAGCCCACAGGCCTGAAGCTAGAGTTGATATTGAGGTACAAGGAGAAAGAGAAATGCATGAGGATGACAGGGCAACTGCAACTCGCAAGTTCTTGGAAGATGATGAATTTATCAAAACCCCTGAATTTAAAGACGTTTGGGTTAAGATGAAAATGAGAGAGTTTGAAGCAAGGGTTGAAATAAATAAGATGGGAGTTGAGGAATCCCAACATGACCAGATAGTAGCCCAAACTTTTAATGAATTAAGGATTGATAATATTGATGTCAGCCCACAAGAGGCTAGAGAGGTGGTTTTCAAAAGTAATATACTTATTGTCCCTGGTATGGAATTAAAGAAATTTTTTTTACTTGATCAAGTGAGAACACAGGAGGACCCAGTGCTAATTAGACTCAGATGAAGGGGTAAGTGGCATAGGGTATAACCCTAAGATTGAAACCTTGGCATTCTAGGAAAAACAAAAGAGTACACAAAAACCAAGGTTACTAGATGTAGTGTAGGAAATGAAAGGGACAACTATAGTGAAAACATTAAAGGATATATCTCCTCTAGAAGTTGCAACCATGAAAATGCATTTAGCTATGTTCACTCAAGCTACAATTAAGGAGATGGAAGCTAGATTTAGAGAGTATGAAAAGGAACAAATTTTTTAAATAATGAAGTCAATAAATTGTTCATGGAAAGTGTGAAGTTGAAGGAACAATTGAAAGGAGCAAGCCCCTCATAGAACAAGGAAATAATTTTATACCAGTGTCCTCCTGCTCCACCAGTTGATATGGAAAGTGCTTCTCCTAAACAAGTGAGCATTCTTAGACAGGAGATTGAAGAGTTAAAGAAAGCCAAAAATGAGGGTAAGGATGGAGTGAATAAGGAAATTTGCAATGTTTTAGAGAAGGTCCTCGAGCATAGGATATATATAATTGTGGATATGTTGGAAAGTGTGTATGATTGTTGCAACTCACTAACACAGGAAATTGATCAGATGAAAACACATCTACCCATACTGGATCCTCTTCTTAAGAACTAGCAGTCCATACACCACACATTGGTAACCTTGTCCAGAATCTTATAGAGGAGTACTGAGGCTACTGCAACATTAAAACCTATAGAGTAGATGGCCAAAATATTTATAGATGAATTCTAATATATGCAATAGATTCATTTCATAGTCTGAAATAGTGGTTTGTGCCAAAAATATTGAAAGATGATGACCACTTGAAGGACCTCAACAAATGGAAGAGTGAATTTGGCCAAATTGTTCCATAGTGCATCACTCACATACAAAAGGATGGTGAGTTGATTCTTGACAGGTTCAACTTAATCATGGATCATGTAATAGCGTTGGATGTTGGATATTCTAAGTTTATCATGGATGGAAGGGCATTACTAGATAACTGATGGAAGATTCACCTTGTAAATATATTGAAAATTCAAGAATACAAATGACCACATGATTATACAGTGTACGAGTGGGAGCAGAGGTATATGGGTCCTCCCGCTGAATAGTATGCCTTGGGGATGTCACAATGGAAGAACCGCACATTCAAATACACTAATACAAAGAAAGGACCTTGAATAGATCTTTAGTGATCATGGGTGCCTTACATAGATTAACGTACTATGGTGTCATGAGTGCTATGGACTTCATTAGTTATCTACTTTCTCTATTTTATGTTTTAAGAAAAACCAATGTTTAGTCTAGTTTATATGTAGAGGCATGATTTTTGAAAAGATGTCATATTTTGTAATGGTCTGAAGCTTGTTGCTTCTCTTATAAAAGAGAAACCAAGACCAAATTTTGATTTCATCATCATAGGCATTTATAGAAACATATATGAGGAGACTTATGTTATATTCTAATATCTATTTGAAGCAATCTATGGGCAAGAAGATTTAATCTGGTGCTCAAATTCTGGTCTCAATTGTTTGTTGATAATACTATGTATGATTGGATTTTTTATGTATTTTAGGTTGGAATATAGGGGTATATTATGAATTGGTATCAATTATTTGTTCATAATCATCTGCATTGTTGATTACATTGCATTGCACATCTTTCAAACTCAAAGCCTTACTTCACATTGCATAACTAATAACTAGATGTTGATAGATGACAAGATTTCAATTAAAATATAGTTTTTACAAAGTCAACCTAAGCAATTATGAAATTACTTCACATTGCATAACTAATAACTAGGAGCAGCTGCCAATTGCATTTGCTTGTCATGGAATTCCATGAGACCACATTTCTTTGAGGCATTTTTTCAAATAGTTCATTGCCTTGTCTATGCTACCAAATTTTTCATACATATTGTCTACCAAATTTTTTTATCAAACAGTTCATTGCCTTGTTGCTATGGATAAAATCCTAAAACAAGTGCTTTCAAACAAGCTATGGATGCTTGGAAAAAATCTATCAAAGCATAATAGTAAGCAATAGCATAGACGAGGCAATGAAATGGTTGAAAAAATTCCTCAAAGAAATGTGTTCTCATGGTGATGGAATGCCATGACAATCCATAACAATTTTCTTGTCATGGCATTCCATCACCATGAGACCATATTTCTTTGAAACATTTTTTCCAAAGTTGATTGCCTTGTCTATGCTACCTCATTTTTCATACATGTCTACCAAAGTTGTAGGCCATATATATGCTTAGCAGGGGCAAACAAAGAAGGCTTTGGAAATTTTAAGAAAGGAAACTCGCATAGATCCACGTGATGCCCATGCATTTATCAAGATGGGTGAGTTATTAATATTGACATAACCCAGTGCAACCTTAGATTCTCTTATGACAACAAAGTCTATTATGAAGAAGAGTAGAGAAGAAGTACCCATTGAATTGTTAAACAACATTTGGGTTCTTCATTTTGAGTGTGATGAACTAGAGTTGACTCAACAAACTTTTATGGAGGTATTAGAAAATGGAATTTGGGTTGAATTCATAAATAAAAGCCCAAGTGCCAATTATGTAGTTTTTTTTGTGCACTTTAAGGATATGGAATTATTCCATGGAGTAGAAGAAGGTGGTGTTTCACTTGAGTTACCACGAGATAAAGTCACAAAACTATTTAATCTTTCTAGGTTGTTTAAATAGCTACATGATACTAAAAAATAAAATCTTTTATACAGGCCAAAATTGTTCAAGTTCCTGATTATATGGATGCATATCTACATCTTGCAACCATGGCTCAGACTCAAAATGAGATCCAACTAAGCCTAGAATTGATTGGGGATGCACTCAAGGTGGATAAAAACTCATCAAATGCTTAATGTGTGCTTGGAAACATGGAACTGAAAACAAATGACTGGCTTAAAGAAAAAGAAACAATTAAAGTAGCACACCAACTTGTCTTGGCTAATGAAGAAAAATGAAAAGCTGATGAAGAACAAAGGATTCAGATGGAAAGGAGAAAGCAAGAGGAAGAAATTTAGTGGGTGATGCAACACGAGGAACAATTTGAATGTGTGAAGGAATTATGGAAGAGTAAGCATAAGGACAAGAATGATGATGATGAGGTTGGCCAGTCTGAGAAGAAACAAAAGAAGGAAAAGAAGAAAAAGAAGAAGGATAAGGACCACAAGGCTTATGATTCTTATATGGAGGAACTTGATGTTTCCATGGAAGACGAGGTAAGTTATATGAGTGATAAGGCACAAGAAGATGTAGAAAATTCCCAAGATCTTCTTACAACTTTAGGTCTAGAAGACACTGATGAATGCGATACAAATTCTCCAGTTTCAACAAAATCATGAAGGATACATGCATACTCTGATTCTAAAGATGATGAATCATTGCAAAAATAGAGTCTGAGAGAAGATGATCCATATGATGATGATGTCTAGGCTTCCTGATCTTTAACCAAACCTAGCTCCTATTTTCCAAAAAAAACCCCAAGGCCCATGAGAAATGAATGATGAACATTTGAGTTTCAATAGACTAAAATAGGTTGCCCATAAGAAACAAGAAAGAGGAAAAATGAAAAGATAACATACAACTGATTCATTTGAGGTCTTTGATAAGATCTCCTTTAACTGTGCCAAATGGATTTGGAAGGGAAAAAGCATATTTTATTGACTAAAATTTTGAGGTAGCCTATCCATCGTCATTGTATGCATCATCTTCTCTTGGAATTTGTTGAAACTCAAATGCTCATCATTCATTTCCCATGGGCGTTGGGGATTTTTCTCTTGGAAAATAGGAGCTAGGTTTGGTTAAAGCTCAGGAAGCCTAGAAATCATCATCATATGGATCATCTTCTCTTGGACTCTGTTTCTATAATGGTTCATCGTCTTCAGAATTAGAGTATGTATGTCTCCTTCATTATTTTTTTGAAACTAGAGAATTTGTCTTGCCATCATCAAAGTCTTCTATACCTCCAGCTGCAAGAAGATCTTGGGAATTTTCTGCATCATCTTGTACCTTATCACTCATATAATTTTCCTCATCTTCCATGGAAACATCAGGTTCCTCCATATAAGAATCATAAGCCTTGTGGTCCTTATCCTTCTTCTTTTTCTTCTTTTCCTTCTTTTGTTTCTTCTCATACTAACTAGCCTCATCATCGTAATCATCCCTGTCCTTACGCTTACTCTTCTGTAATTCCTTCACACATTCAAATTTCTCCTCTTGTTGCATCACCTATTGAAGTTCTTCCTCTTTCTTTTTCCTTTCCATTTGAATACTTCATTCTTCATCAAATTTTTTTTTTGCTTCATCAACCAAGAGAAGTTGGCATGCTACTTTAATTTTTTCTTTTGCTTTAAGCTAGTCATCTATTTTTAGTTCCATGTTTCCAAGCATACATAAAGCATTTGATGAGTTTTTATCCACCTTAAGTGCATCCCCAATCAAGTCTAGGCTTGGTGCATTGTAGAAATAGATTCCAAGAGAAGATAATGCATACAATGATGATGGATAAGCTACCTCAAAATTTTAGTCAATCAAATATGCTTTATCCCTTCCAAATCCATTTGACATAGTTAAATGAGATCTTATCAAAAACCTCAAATGAATCATCTGTATATTATCTTTTCATTTTTCCTCTTTCTTGTTTTTCATGGGAAACCTATTTCAGTCTTTATTTTAAAACATTTTCTATGTCCTTCAATGTATTATGCTTTATCTTTCTATTAGATTCTAGATTAAAAGAACATATAATTGAAAATGGATTAATTTATCTATTTTTATTTTACAGTCCCAAATAGGTGGATTAAATTATTCTGTTGTTTAACAAATCTTGTACAATGT
>VDFB02110286.1:0-23700 GCA_007258455.2 Sequoia sempervirens
TTTTAAAGTTAGGTGTTGTTTCTGGTTCTGTTTTGGTTCCGCCTCCGCCAGGGTTGGGTTTCTTTTGTCTAAAAGTTGAAGGCATAGTGAGATGATAAAAAAATAATAATGATATATTTTATAAGCTTCTGAAGACTAATGGAGGCATCTGTTTTGCAAGATCGAATTATTTATCTGAAGATATCTCTCGTGGGATGTCTCACCGAAGGGTTTAAGTTCGACATGAGGTCTGGCTGAAGAAGAAAAGTCTTTCCGATATCGGTGAACTCAGCAATGAAGAGGGCAATATCGCTATAACTTTTGCTACCTGCTATAACCTCTTGCCGACAATGAGAAGTCTTGCCGATGGTTTATGTGGATATCGAGGTGACTTTTTCCGCTCGCCATGAACTCTTGCTGACTGTCGTAGGTCATGCCGATAACTACTATAGAATGTAATCGCATCAGGGAAACACGGCCAGTGTCTCATCGACATGCGATTCTATGCGAATAACTTTTGACCGCCCGGGAGTCTTACGTGGAGTGTGTTCGCCCAATTAGAAGAAGCTAAAGGGGTGAACCGGTGACAGTTTGACTGATTGACTACCCCCATGGGGAGGACTGACAGAATGCAACCAGTGTGGATCTGCTCTGTGGATGAGCTGATGGAGTAGCTCGGGAGCGATGGTATTTGGATCTAACAGGGGAGGCCGAAACCTATTTCTAGAAGGGGTCAACATGCAAATCTAGAGCGGGAAGAAAGGTAGAAAGAGGAAGAAACCATGAGTCACAGTGACAGCTGGGGTCTGCTGACAGGAGGCAGATTGGAATTAATGGAAAATATTTTTGAGCATTCAAGGTGACTCCGATGGAGTTCAAGGATGGACACAAAGGCATAGAGTTAATGTTATGGCTGCGGAAGATCTGAGATCATCCCCATAACAATCTTTCACTAACATGGACAGGGAGGATACAATTCAATGCAACATTAACTCTATTCAAAAGATCTAAGGGCCGACCTTTCTGAAAGGAGATATTTTGTAAACCCTAAAACAGGGGCCAACGCATTCTTTTTGGTAGATTATATATATATGTGGAATTTCACTCTTTGTAAAGGGGTTACAGCTTTTAGGAGTTAGAAGTTCAGCGATATATAGAAGTTTTAGGAAAACAAGTTAGAAAAAGTTGTTAGAAGAGGAATAGAGACAGTTAGAGGAGAATATAGAGTAAATAGGTCTAGAGATAGATTTTCAAGAGTACGAATTTTTCTGAAGGGTAGAAGAGACAGAGCTGCATCCTGATTCTTTGTAATGGGAGCCTCTTTGGTCTTCTTAGTTAGGAGTTAGATTCAGTAGAGGCCAATAATGTATATTTCTGGTTTTCTTAGTATAGATGGAAACAATTTGAAATCATAGGTTTTCTGTACACTGGTGATTGTGCCAGATTTGTAAATGTTGCTTATCTGTTTCACTAACAGTAGAAGCAACCAGATTTAATCTATTTCATATTGTGTTCCAGAATGATGTTCATCTTGGGTTAATCAGTTGATTTGAAAAGCTTTCAAGGAAAGAAGTTTTGTTTTATGTTTTGTTTAAATAGTGATTTACAATCTGTTGTTAAAATTAGCACTGTGGATGAATGAAGTTGTGTGTCAATCACAAGTTGATTTTGTTCTCCAGTTTCAGTTAGCAATTCCTTGAAAGGTAACAAGTCTAGTTAAGTTGGATGAATTATTATTCTTTTCAGTTCCAAGCTTTGATCTATCTTTTTCTATTTCTTTAAAAACCCCTAGTTAAAATAGGTTTAAATTCATGCTTGATCTTAGAACAATCCACAAGCTCAACACCAGCAGGCCCCTTGAACATTATAGTTCACATCAATCACTGAGTGAAATCAGCACAGTCGAGAACCGATTACAAAGACCTTGGGAGCTAAGATATCCATGTGATCATCTTTCTCTTTCAGGAGAGCAGGGTAGTAATATTCTGTTTAACTGCTGCTGTGCCACTTGGACCATCAACATGTTGAAGAAAAAACATACGAAAGAGAATGAAAAGCATGCTAGAGAGATGAGAGAGTTGAAGGAGAGGATTGCTGCCCTAGAGACAAATAAAAGGAGAGAAGTGGTCACAGGAGACATGAGTGACCAAGAAAGAGAGGAAGAGGAAAGTTCCTAAGGGTTTGAGGAAGATATGGATCCTGATGAGTTGAAGATGGTAAAGTTGTTGAGGGCAGTCAAGGGAGATGGTCCTAAAATCAAGATGGATTTACCCATGTATGGAGAAAAGATGTATAGTGAAGAGCTACTAGATTAGATAGGATCAATGGACAAATACTTTGACTATGAAGGTGTGCCTGAAGATTAGAGGGTGAAATTGGCCAAGACAAAATTGATGGGCCATGCTTTGCTTTGGTGGGATTATGTACAAAGTGAAAGGAGCAAGAAGGGAAAGTCTAAAATCACCTCTTGGGATAGGATGGTGGCTAAAGTCAAAGGCAAGTTCTTACCTTCTGATTATGCCATTCAATTGTTTAAGAGGCTTCAAAATCTCAAGTAAAAGGAGATGGATGTGCAAACCTATACAAAGTAATACTAAAAATTGATTATAAGGACAGGTCATATAGAAGATGATGAAAAAACAATAGAAAGATATATGAATGGGTTGATATATAAACTCTAAGATGAATTATTCCTCACCACTCCAAGAACGATGGAAGAATGCTACCAATTGGCCATTAAGGCTGAAGACAAATTGAAAAGAAGGAAAGAGAAGAAAAGCAGGGGTAGAGTAAAATGTTTCAGAGGAAGAGACACATTTAGTGATAGAGGGCAGTCCACAAAACCTCAAGGAGAAGCAAGAAGTAGTCAAGAGCAAGTTTCAGATTCAAGAGGTGGTTTTAGAGGAGGTAGATTAGATTCAAGGGGTAGATTTACAAGCCAAAGAAGAGGTTCAAGTGTATTCATAGGTAAATTTTATAAATGAAATAAATTTTCAAGTCACCAAGCATGGAAATGCACTAAAAATTTGACCACTACTCCATATGGAGGAGAAAGAAGAACTCAACTTGTACAAGGAGATGATTGTGAAAGTGTGCATTCTTCATCACAATAGGCTGATCTAGAAGTTGGTGAATCTCTCATGGTGAGAAGAAATTTGATCAAAGGGACAAAGGAGAAGGAGCCACCACAACAAAAGTCTCTCTTCAGAACAACTTGTAAGTTCCAAGGAAAAGTTTGCAAAGTTGTCATTGATTCAGGAAGTATAGATAACTTGGTCTTTGTTGAGATAGTTGAAAAGCTTAAGTTGGAAAGAATCTCTCATACCACTCCATATACAATTTCATGGATTAATAAAGGGAAACAATTAGTGGTAAATGAACAAAGTTGGGTGGAGTTCCACATAGGAAGTTACAAAAATAAGGTTTTATGTGATATAATACCCATGGCTATGTGCCATTTGCTTCTAGGGAGACCTTGCCAATATGATAGGCAAGAAAAACATGATGGGAGGAAGAACATCTATACCATAGTGAAGGATGGAATTTCATATACCCTTACACCATTGTAAGATGACAACCAAGAGTCACAATTTGGATCTAGTGTTATGTTGATAAGGGAGGATTATGTACAAGCCATAGGAAAGAGAGATTAGGGCTTTGTTGGTATAAATATAACAATGACTGTTATGACAACTAGGATTGATCAATTTCCATTAGAGATTCAAAACTTGTTGCAAGGGCATGTTAATTTGATGATAGATAGCACTTCAAGGTTTCTAAGATGGGAAGGAAAAAACCTTTAATGTGTTTGCAAACATTCAACATTGGAAGATGATATGTGAGGATACAACCCACTATATTATTGCATTTCTTAGGCAGTTTGGGGAGGGTACCCCTATACAAGATGTAGTTGAGAGGTTTTAATGCAAAAAAAAGGATCCATTTTCTATTTTTCAAACTGAAATAAACATAGCAAAGGAAAGGTTTATTGATTGTGCAGACTTCAAGGAGAAAGTAGAATGGGATATGGTAGGTTTGGGTGATAGGAGTTGTAGTGTTGATTTTTAATCCATAATTTTTTTGCAAGTATTTCACAACAGAGTATTGAAAGTTAGATATGATTTGTTTCTTGTAGTAGAGGGTAGTGAGACTAATTTTCTTGTTGAGATTGCAAACTCAATGGGTGAGAAACCTAAAGTTAAATTGAAACAAGCCATGGAGGGAGAGCAGGGTGCTATTGAAATGCATGCAATCTATCATGAAAAAAGAAGCAATTACAAGTTGGATATGACAAATGAAAGAAAGGGGAAGTTGTTAGTATGTTGAGAAGGTCACCAAAAGAGTGTGAGAAGTAGGGTAATCAAGTTTTTTATCTATTTTGTTCCAAGTTCTTAGCAGTTGTTTATTTTGCCAAACTCATTTACCTATGCCACAGGTTCAAGAAACCTCAAGTGAACATGAAGCCACTATGGAACCATTTAAAAGAAGGTTTTTTGTAGGGGTCTATGCAGATCATGCAGGGGATTTTAGATCTGATTCTCAAGTTTCTACCTTCTATTCAAGAGGAGCTTGAATCTTTTCTTTGCTTGGGAGTATGGTGTAGGAGCACCTTAGGTTTAGTAGGTTAAGTGAAAGTTGTAATTTTGTTTTTCTTATGTTGGTTTTATGTATTAAGGTCATCTAATACCATGTTGGGTTTGTTAGAGTACACATTAGGTCATTAGGAGTGTTGGTGAGTCAATATTAGGTTGTTAGGAGTGTTGTCAATTTTGCAAAATGTTGTTAATGTGTAAAATGTTGAAAAACATGGAATATGAAAAGACACAAGTGTAAATAAAGGAATTTGAGCAGTTGTAATTTTAAAATCAGTTGTAAATGGTTGGTACATGTTTAAATAGCCTTGGGGAGGTCAAACCAAGGATGGTTGTTACATTTTTTGAAGTGAAATTAATAAAAGACATCATTGTTTCTGCATTTTTGAACATTAAATTGCTATTTCAGAGCTTAGTACGGCATTTTATGGTTGGTACATAATCTAAAACCAATTGGAGTTGATGGATAATTGATTCTACCTTTTATTAGACTTTGTCCCATTGAATTTCATTAAGATTTGAGTGTTTTAGAGCCAATTTACCCCAGACTAGTTGAAAACCCTAGGTTTAGTGCTTTGAAGGAAGAAAAATGAATGTCTCACCATTCCACAAGTGAAACCTCATGAAACTTGGTGGAATGGATATAAATAGGTTTTTATTGGTTTCTATAAAGTTGAAAGTGTAGAGGAAATGTGCAAAACATGCTAAGTTGATGCCCTAGCTTAATTTCCTCATGTATTAGGCATTGAAGTTGCATAGGACTTAGAGTTTGGACAAAAGCTCTTGGGAACTTGTTTCTAGTGATTGGGATGGATGTTGTAGGCCCCATAAGAAATGTTTGAGGAATTGGTGTGAAGAATTAAGGCCTAGATATTGAAAACCTCATTGCTACCTAGTTGTTCAAGCCTAATTAGGCCTAGTGCAAAATGGGATAGTAAAAAATAGACCCTTATGTTACAAAACAAACCCATACAATTTTTGATATATTGTTAAAGGCCAAAAAAAGTATTCAAAAATCATTTTATAGTTTTGATATGAGATTTTCATAGGTAGTTATAATAGAAAAATCAGTTAGGAAGGGTTACTAGGAGATTGAGGCCTAGAGGCCAAAAACCCACCATTTAATGCTTGAGACCTTGAAAGTTTTCTTCATTGGATTTGGTGCAAGATTTTTTATCCTTTCTCTACATCATGAACTTATCTTGTGAACCACATAACCATATTTGAAAACATAGAGGAATGCAAAGCGAAACTTTTCATCTTTGAAAACACCAACACGGGATCAACCCAATCTTCAAACTATCACTCACAAAAACAATTTTCTAGAACCCAAGTGAATTGAAACTTGGATCACACATGCCATAACACGTCATGAATCTATCTTCCAAACTACAAAAGAAAGGCAAGACCAATGGAGAAATGCATAGTATTTCATAGAGACTCTAGCAACCAAACAACCAAATTGCAACTCTCTTTTGACATCAATGACAACCAAAATGAAATAAATAGAGCCATTGAAATTGAACTAAAAATTGAAAAAATTTAATGGTGAATGGGTCTAACTTGGGGTTGAGAATATATTGACCTCAAAACTATGTGATGATAACATTATCCAAAAAAAAACTTGAATATCCACCAATATGTGCCAAAAACTCATGTGGTTGAGCGAAAAACCACTGTTTTGTGTAAAAACTATCTTTTTAAATTAAAAAATAATTTTGACAAGTAGGAAACCACTATCAAGCATCTTGAGGTAGTTTTGGAGGGTGGTTTTACAGAAATAGAGCTACCACTAGGAAGAACTACTAGCGGTGGATTTGGAGAGAGATTGTATCACTTGTATAATGTGCCAATCATTGGGGAAGACACTATTTATGGTGTCTACAAGCTACAAGCTAGTGGATAGATACAAAGTATTACCAATAGTCACAATATAGGGCCCATTCTACGTGGTACCAATTTTGAGACATAGCAAGTACCCTAGTACATGTAGGGTCCTATCATACTATGTACTCTACTAACCACATGAGTTATATAAAAATAAGGATAAAACCTATAGTCAATTCTATTACTTGATGATAAATGTGCTTGAAAAATTATTCTAATGCCTATGTTACATAATAATTTTTTTTGTAATGGTATGATGGTACTATACAATTGTATGACCATGTGATGAGAGTGCAAAAAAATAATCTAAGGGTCTAGGGATTTTATTTATTTATTTTAATGATTTATATTCAAAATATAAGTTATCTATGCCATTGCAATGCAATAGTAAGTTTAAATTTGACCAAAAATTCTCTAACATGATGGCTTCCATCTAGATTTTGCAACCACTTACTAAAATCAAACCCTTCAAGATTTGGACTCCAATGTCTAATTGGTGCACAATAAAGGGAAATATTTCTTAAATTCTCTAGACCCAATGGTGAGCTCAAATTTGTTCCAATAAAATACAAGAACTATAATTCTAGATCTCCTAAGAAGCTAGCCAAAGACTCCCAACTAATCTAATATCATGTAATCTTTTCATATGGAGATAGCTACCCAAGACCAATAAATTCAAATAGAAAGAATAAAGAAGACCAATATGAGAGAATAAACTATACTATATCAAAGGATGCAATACATAAGAAACTATGTTATAATGTACAATGAGAACCCTTGGTTATATGAGGAAAGTTGAAAATGGGACAACATAAAATTATGATTTTTCTTAATCTTATGACATGATTCATAAATTAAACATTCCCTAAGAAATCCTTAAGTAAACTTAAGTGACTAGATGTGAAAAGGACCCAACAATAAAACTAATTAGGAAAATAACCCTATTCACACAAATACTCAACATTGTGTCTCCACTATTGTATGGTCTTAATCAATGGCCTATATGGATTTTGGATAAACAAAAGAGATTTTTCAGTATATTGGATTACCATTGCCTAGCAAGTATGTTAAGACCTCACAACAATTTTTGGGTTTCTAAGGCTATAAGAAGTATACATCAATGAGAATATATATGCCATATTAAGATGATTCCTCATGGATATAATTATGTAAAAGATTTTTAAATGATTTAAAAGTAGCATAAGGAAAAAATAATGTGAATCATTATTTTCTATTGCGAGTCCCAAACGTAAATCCCTTAGAAGGTTTTGGAAACATACAAAATAAAAAGTTGCTCAGTCTAAAGGATTCAGGAAGGTTTTGATCAAGGGTGACTCTCTAAATGTCATTAACAACCTTAAGAAATCCACACCCCCTTCATGGACATTTGAATTTGTCATTTTGGATGGTGTGGAAATCTCAAAATCCTTTGATGAATGTTGTATTTCCCATATATTTAGAGAGGGAAATGGTCTTGTTGATTTTTTTGCTAACATTCAAGTCAATGAACATAGGATATAGGAAGGGAATAAATCCCTCCCCATCGAAGCCCAAGTAAGTTTAAATCATGATTTACAAACTTTCTAAGGAGGGGGATCTTTTCATCATCACCTTATTTCTCATGAGCTTGTTCACGTGGAAAAGTATTTCTTGGTGTGATCTCAATTCATATTTGGCTCTGTATTTTGATGATTTGACTATCTTTTGTAAGGAGTAGCCTCCTAGATTAATTATTACCCCCTGCCACCTTACCTCTCCCACACGGATTGTGGGTAGCTCTAAGCATTTATTATAAAGGCTTCATCTAATTCTCTATAAGTTTCTCAAGCTTCTATTATTTTTGGTGACTATGATCATGGGTGGTGACTGGAATATAGTCAAACCCTTCTCTTGTGACACCTCGAAGACCAATGTGAAAGTTTGGGAAAGGTTGTAGTTGGGAGGTGTTACACCATACATTGAGAGACTCCATGGGAATGAACCTAAGGTAATTGAGGCTTTCGTTTAGGGATGGTAGAATAGGGTTTTGAAGCTTGGTGGGATTTAGCTCAATATAATTGAAGACCTAATTGCTAGAATTATGAGTCTTTCTACCGAGCGTAGGAAAGTTCATAGAGATAAAAAAGAGTCAAATGTTGCATTGGAAATTTTCTTCAAGGATGATGAAATGAATAGATTGGAGAGGATTGAATGCAGGGGTTACTATCACCACTCTATTAAGGTGATTTGGGGTGACGTTTTCAAAGAAATCATGAGGTAATTTACGCTTGATGGGTGTTTATCTATTTTATTTGGTTATAATTTTGTCCTTCTCAACCATTTCAGGCATAAGAAATGTTAAACAAGTGCAAGAAAATAGAGAGGGGGGAGGAGTGAATCAGTTGTCACACAAATTCAACCTTAAAACTTTATCACTTATCAAATATTCAATCACACTATTTTGTTATTAACTATGGGCATGAAACATAAATAACAAAAAGTAAATCAACACGATGAACACCAATTTTTTATGTGGAAAACCCAATAAGGGAAAAAACATGGTGAGGGTTAACTCACATGATATTGTATTTTCAAAAGAGGCTCACTGCCTACAAAAAGGACTCACTGTCCAAAAAGGAGGCTCACTTCCTACACAGGATTATACACAAATAGAATAAGGCTTTATAGCCCAAAAATGAACTAGAAAGATGCACCTATCATGTGTTGATACAGTTCCAAAGATGCTCACAACTATTTCCTTTCTTATTACACCTTCACACTCATTACTCACTCAATATTTCTTCTATCTCTTCTCTATTGTCTACACACACTTACTTCTCTTCACTACTCCCACACTAAAATTGTTCACCATATACGTATATATATATATATATATATATATATATATTCGATCTTCATCACAAGGACCAATTAGGTCAGCCTAATTAGATGCAATTCATTATAAAGGATATCAAATGTCAGCTCTACATAATATTTTCAAAATGCAATTTGACTGTTACCACAATACATTGTGTTGGCTCAGACCAAGAAATAGATCTCACATAAGTTTTGATATCATATCAAAATTATCTTAAAAATTCAGCCAAAAATAGTCTTCAACACAACCAATAGAATAATGTCACTTCATTGTATGGCATGAAAACATGAAATAACCTGATCATGCATGCCTTTAACATCCATATGTATTTTCCCAAAATCGCAATAAGTAATTGTTAATGTGGAGAAATGCGGACTAGAATACTAGAGGGGCAACCAAAAATACCGGATCAACCATCAGAGAAGATAAGACAGTCATACACACTGGTATAGAGTTTCAGACCAAACTACCAACATGGTGAAATCAATGACAAAATATAGACAACCTAGTCATTCTTCCAACAATCTCCCCCTTTTTCATTGATGACAACATGTAAAAAAAAATTCTTCTTCTTTCCTAATTTTTTTTTTTAACTTTCTCCATTATCTCCAACACTCTCCCCCTTTGACATCAATGGAAAAGGGCACCAAAAATGAGTGTAGACATGGTGACATCAAAATTTCAAAATATTTCCAAAAAGCTTCAAAAACTTCCAACAATCTAGAACATTTAAGCAGAAATTGAGTGAAGATGACATTCTTCACTTGGAATACCTTCTTATACCTTTCCTTGAGAACTAGATACAACTTCTTCCAATTAAAAACAACATACTCCATCTTTGTGCATGTACTTTCCAATAATCCCAACATAGTAAAAGAGGGTTACCAAGAAATAACAAAACATTTTTTCTCAACATCTTCAACATCAATAAAAATTATGGAAAGATGCTCTAATGAGACTTCAACAATTTCTTTAAGAAGCCAGAAGGTCTTTGTTACATCATCTCTCTGTCTTTGTATAATTATTAGTTCAGCCTATAGTTCACCAACTCTTATCCTTTGCTTCCCTTCTTTATCTTTGAATATATCAAAATTCTTTCCAATGTTGTTCACCTTGGCTTCAATCACTTCAATTCTACTTTTGAAATTATCTACACCTGCAGGCCACTGAAGACAATACTTGTAAAAATATAAAATTTCTTTAACACACTTCTTTGTTTCCACAATCAATCTAGACAATCTTTGCATAGCCCTTTTACATATCCTTTCAACCAATATTCCCATCTTATGTCCTTCTGAACCTTCAAGCAACATCCTCTCTTCAACAATTTCAATTAGATTTTCAAGCAAGAAATAAAAAACAATAGATACTTCAATTCCTTTCTAAAGTAGATAATCTACCAGAGCATCATCAATTTTTAGTTTGTCAATAGGTGAGGCAACACTCTACATTTCACCAATATTCTTCATTTTTCCTTCAACTATCATAGACTGGATGCGACTAGGATCAGGTGATTCAGTGCTAGTCAGAGACTCTTTCTCCTTCTCATCCATAATGCCAATGATATCTTTAGTTATCTCTTTTTTCCTTTTTGATTCTGGAGGGGAATTACTAATAACAACCTCCATTTCTCTTTTTTCTGAAGGAAGAACCCACTTCAATTGACTTGATTCTGATATACTAGAGCAAGGGTTTGCTCAAAAAAATGAGAAATATGATCTGCACATATTCACATTATCTTCTGAAGACTCTAGATATCTGTAAATTTGCTTTCCAATAGGGATAGTAGATTCCCACATCACATTATCTCTTCTCGATAGATAATTCAAAAAGTAAAACACCAAACATATCAGCAAGGATCCAAAACGAAAGGGATAATTCACAACCAATGACATTTGAACATTTTCAAGAAAATTCTCAAGTAACAAGATACATAAATCAAACTGTATGTTCTCTTTAACTATCATGTGGGCAATATGTATGATAATAGCTGAAGTTGAACTTTCACAGTTTCTGAAATAAATTTTGTATAAGATACTATACACAACATACCTAACGGCCGAGTCAGCAAGTGTATCAATCAACAGTGCTCTAAGATCTTTATCGATGCTATTCATCTCCACCACATCTTTATACTTCACAGTTTTCTTTCCAGGGAGTTCTCCAACACTGTATAATCTAGTGATTTCTTTGATTGCTTCCTTTGAAATAAAATTGGGTTTTTCCAAAACAATGCTTCCATCCTTAACATAGTTTAACAAAAACAAGATAATCTCTTTATCTATAATCCACAAAAATTCACTCCATAAATCCATCCCTAGGGTTTTTATATTCTATAATTCAACTTCGTTCAACCCTAGTTCAATTCCTTTAATTTTCTTATGATTGTATTCTTCTACTTCAACCCTTTTTAGCTTTAGAGAGGTAACAACACACAAACCACCATCCATTGCTTTGCTTTCCTAAAATTCAACAATACTTCAATTTTCTTCTTTCTTTTTTGCAATCAGAGAAAAAATAAGTTTCTAGATTACCTGAATCAATCTTTGAATTCCCTTCAGAAAGACTTCGAGCATGCCTCAAGATTTGTTTAGAGAACCTTCCAAAGACTTCAGATGCACAATTAATCAAAAAGCATCGCAAATTTTTACTTAACCTTTGTAGAGCTTTCCCTAAGCACATTTAAATGTGACAAATGCAAAAAGATACTAAACACATACTTCACTTAGCATAGAAAAATCTAGTTCGATCCAAAAATCCTTATACCAACACATTTTTCTTTAGTTCCATTTCCAAAACCTCTGAATGAACATTCTTCACATTTCAATCACATGCCAACCTCTAACACACCATTCTTCTAGGGGGTTTTTATGATTTTCTGATAATGCTCCCCCTAAGACCATGCTAGATCTAAATTTCAAATAGGTCATCTGTACCAGATGAGGGTACAGACAAATTAGGAGTCTCATTTTTGTTCTTCTTCTTTCTTCTTCCATACCTTGTCCATTTCTTGCTTCATCTCTTCTTTGTCAATCTTCTTTACCGGTTCACTCTTCACTTGAGTAGACTTCTTTTCTTTCTTATTCTTGCAAATTTTAGATACATGTCAAGGGTTTATTAGTTATAATAGATCACACCATTCGACAGATTGTCTTCTATTATTTCTCGATCTACTGCTTGATTTTCTCTATGTCCAAATTTATTGCAATTATAATAGTAGCCATTAAAAGAATTGATTCATTCTTCCTTCATTAAACCTATTCCTCATTACTCGATTGATCATCCTTACTTGAGATCTGCATTATGTAGCCTTATGTCCAAACTTCCCACATTCAAATATTTTTGAAAGAGAGCTAAGAACTGGTTTATCCGCTCCTTGCATTAGTTCTCTATGACCATATTTGTTACAAGAAAAAAAACACCATCAAAAGAGGGATACCTCTGTGCATTAGGTTGTCTTATAGGTGGTCTTCTTTCAAAATTACTTCTCTGCTTCCTCTTGCCTTGATTCTTCTTCGCATATTTAGAACTTTCACCGGTATCAACTCCTAATCCACCTTTGTCTTTACATGGTTTTTGTCCTGCAATCAATTCTTCAATTTTACTGGCACTAGATCTGAAATTACTTTCACATAGTTTAGCCTTCTCTAGATCCACTCTTAAGTTTACTATCTCCTACTCGAGTATGGAACATTCATCAAACTCCTTTTGCACCATCGTATTCAAAAATTCTTCAATCCTCTTCTTCTCCTCTACTCTCACTTTCAGTCCAATTATCTCTTATTTCAGTTGTTCACTCACTTCTCTATGTCCTTCCTTAGATTTATTCAACTTTTCCTTCAATTTTTGAACACATTCATTTGCTTCATCAAGATTATGTTTCAGATCTATATTTTCTTTTTCTTTTCTTTCAAGATCTTCAAGAGCAATCTGAAGTTCTCCTTTATCATCCATTCAACCATTCTTCAGGATCCTCCTCAAGTGGTTAAGCTCTACACAAGGAACCACAAGCTCTGATACCAATTGTTAAACAGGCATAGGACAACTGAGAGGGGGATGAATCAATTGTCATACAAATTCAACCTTAAAACTTTATCACTTATCAAATCTTCAACCACTATATTCTATTATTAAATATGAGAATGAAACATAAATAATAGAAATTAAATCAACACAATGGACACTAGATTTTTATGTGGAAAACCCAATAAAGGAAAAACCACAGTGAGTGTTAACTCACACTAATATAGTATTTTCAAAAGAGGCTCATTACCAAAAGGACTCACTATCTAAGCACAAAGGCTCACTGCCTACAAAAAGGACTCACTATCCGACAAGGTGGCTCACTGCCTACATAGGATTATACAAAAATAGAATAAGGATTTACATCCCAAAAATGAACTGGAAAGATGCACCTATCATCTGTTGATACAATTTTAGAGATGCTCACAACTGTTTCCTTTCTAATTACACCTTCATGCTCATTACTTGCTCAATATTTATTCTATCTCTTCTCTGCTATCTACACACACTTATCTTTTCTACTCTCACACTAAAACTATGTTCACCATATACTTATATATATATATTTGATCTTCATCACAAGCACCAATTAGGTTAACCAAATTAGATGCAATTCATTATAAAGGATATCAACTATTGGCTCCAAAAATAATATTCAAAATGCAAATTGACTATTACCACGATACATTGTGTTAGCTCAGACCAAGAAATAGATCTCACATAAGTTTTGATATCATATCAAAATTATCTTAACAAGTCAGCTAGAAATAGTCTTCAATGCAAACAATAGAATAATGTCACTTCATTGTATGAGCACGAAAACATGAAATAACCTGATCATGTATGCCTTTAACATCCATAAATGTTTTCCCAAAACCACAATCAACAATTGTTAAATGTGGAGAAATGCAGACTAGAATACCGAAGTGGAAACCAAAAATAGCAGATTAGCCATCATAGAAGATAAGATAGTCATACACACGAGTATAGAGTACTAGACCAAAATACCAATATGGTGACATCAATGACAACATATAGATAACCTAGTCATTCTTCCAACAAGAAAAAGGTCTCATTTCCCTATTATTTTCTTCAAGTGAGTCTGATTCTCCTTATATCTGAGTATGCTAAGTCTTATATTGTTCCTGAGAAACCTAAAAGGGTTACTAAGGGTTGGCAGAAGAAGCTTGATTTGGATTATGAAACCATGTCTAATTTGGGTTATGTTGATGAGGAATATGAGCCTAGTTTGGATGCTTCCATGGAAGTATATTCACAACCTCCTAGTCTTGTTGAGGGAAAGAGTGTTAAGAAAGGTAAAAGGCCTAAAACATTGTTGATTATGAAATGGGTAGTGAAGAGGTGGCCGTTGGTAAGTCCCTAGGTGGTAAAATTATGAAGGGTGATTCCTCTGGTCTAAAGAAGTGGAAGAAATTTATTGTTGGGGACAAGGCTGGGAAACCCCCATTGTCTAGTTCAAAGAGGAAGTTAGGTTTGAAGGGCGCGAGTACCTAGAAGAAGGCTTAGTAGAACAATGACCTCAACCAAGAGGAGTCTGGTGTTGATTCCCCTATAGTTGAGCCTCTAAAGGATGCTCATGGTTAGGATAATGCAGGTTTGCAGGAGTAGGATTTGAAGGTGCAAGATAAAGGGAGGAGAGTGGCTAAAGAAATTGAAAGCTCCCTTCGCAATATAAATGTGTCGATTGCTAGCCAAACATGGAAAAATGTTCTTGAAAGTGAAAATCCTAGCAAGGATTCCTTGGAGGATTGGGTGGATGATAGAGATGTATTCAATTACAATAGGGAGGAGTTACCCAACATGTTGGGGTTGATGAAAGATGAAACTTTAAATCTCTTAAGCATTTTTAATTGGTCTTTTAACAAATTGAATCTCACAAATGTGAAGGCTTGTGGTTTGGTTAGTAAAGCTTGGGAATCCTCTAATCCTTTGGAGCCTTCTTTGCAGGCTCAAATCAACCAAATTTTTAATGTAATAAAAATGGTTACTGACAAGATGTTGAAGCTAAATTTTTTTTTTCAAATGAGGATTGTGGCTCTTGAAGAAAATTTGGAACGTGCTTATCTAAAATTGGACTAGGTTGTGGATGTGTGTCGTAGAAAAAAGTATCTCTTGCTTGGCATGGGAATAATTCATGATAAATTGGACTTAATGAGGTCTTGACTTACATTTTTGAAGTGTTTTGTGCATCCACACTAGGTCTTGGACCCTTGCAAATTGAATAACATGCTTTTATTGATGTTTTGTAAAGGTGTTGTAAAGTGTTGTAAAAGACTTTCACACTTTTCTATACTTAATTAAACCATTTTCCCTTAATTCAACATTATTAAATGTATTTAAATGCATCTTTACATCAATCTAGAAGGCTTGTAAAATAAACTTAATGTTAATCTAGTGTTGTAATGTGTCTTGCACATTCAAATTGGTTCTTGTGCCTCCCTAAGCTATGTGGACCTCATTTTAATGTTGTAAAGTGTATTTAATCACACTTTCACATTGAATTCTATGTCCCAAGTCCTAAATAACCTTTACATCATCACTAATAGGCCCCTATTAACCCATATTGCATCCCAAGGCAATATTTGATAAAATAGCTGACAAAGTTGCAATCTATACCTTATTTTCTTATCTCTTGGCATTCTAGCTGTGAAAATGGCCCTTGTGGGACACATTCACCATTCATGGTGAATCAATCCCATCCAGGTGGGAACCATTCACCATGGGTGGCGAATGAGTCCCATTTTCCCCATTTTTGACCTTTCAAGAAAAAAAATTAAAATTTAAGATTATTATTTTTACATGTCAGCCTTAAGGATCCAATTTTTAGGCTAATAAGGTGAATTTCCTATAAAATCAACTCTCTAAAGCCTGAATTAGATTCATTCTTCATTATCCCTCCATCATTCTTCCATCTCAAGCCAAGCAAGCTAGGGTTTCATCATTACAATTCATTTAAGATCAATTTTTAGACATTCAATGGTAGATTCAACATTTCTCCTTCTCTTCTTGTGTGTTTGCAAATTTAGGCATCTTAGAGGCTTGTAAATAATTGAAGATTGCATTGCAAGGTTTTTCAAGTATTCTCTTCATTAATCAAGTCATAATATCAATAAAAACTCACTTTCAAGTTCAAAAATTAGAGTTTTGGAGGTAGACACCTATAGAGAAACAAAGTGCAGATTGAGAGCTCTTGATTCCACCTTTGAATATCCAGAAATTAAAAAGTGGAATCATTCACCATGAGTGGCGAATGAGTTCCATTTCTAGGTCAATTTTGAGTTTTTTGCATTTTTAGATACCCTTTTGTGAGAAACAGGTTCTGAAACAATTTCGCAGAAATGGGACTGATTCACCCAAAATGGAAAATGAGTCCATCAAGCCTGAAAATCAACATTAGTAGCGTCCAAATTTCATTTCCAATATTCATCAATATTTTAGGTGCACTTCTTTAATTTCTTTCTATTCCATTATAGTTTGCATGCATTTCTAGGTGTTTTTGCATTACACAATGTGTTTTCCAACAAGTTGCATTTTCTTAGTTTCCATTCATTGATCAATTAGTCTTATTATTTTCTTGCATTCCAACATTGCATCTAGGTATATTTCATCCATATTACATCCATATTGTATTAAATTTGAATGTAGACATAAGCATTTTGGCCCTTCTTGCTCCTTTTAGGTGAAAAACCCTAGAAGTGTTAGAAAGAAATAGGGTGCCAACAATCATTGTTACATTTTGGTGAACCTAATTTTTTGAATACCTTCTTGTCTAATTTTGAGTTCTTAATCATACATCTATCTTGCATTGATCTTGCATTAGGGTCTGCATGAATTCATTTGCATTCATAGAAAACTGCATTTAGGTTGCATTTTTGGCATCTAATTTCATGTATTTATTTTAAAATTCTGCATTTTTAACTTAGATTTGCATCATAGCACTTAGAAAACATCAAAATCCATCAATTTTTTTTGAAAATTCTAAAAAAATTCCATACTAGGACTCATTCGCCACCTTGGGCGAATCAGTCCCTTTTCACTCCTAAAACTGCCTTTTACAAAGCTGAAAACCCTATTTTTAGGCTTTTGTTTGGTGCCATTTCCTATCTATATTAGTTGATTGCATTTTTGTAACATGCATTTCATCAAATATAGCTGAATTTAGCTCATTTCATGCATGGTTTAAATTTTAAGTTTGCATTCTTATATTGTTACATATCATAATCAGTCAATTATTCTCTAAAAATTACATTTCATTTCAGCCTTTTACATTGCATTTTGAGTTACCATAGATTGTCTTTTCAAAATGTTAGTTTCAATCTTCTCCAAATTTGCAAAGAAAAAGTTACTCTATAAGCATGATCGTCATTCATTCAATGCATGTCCTAGTTATGAAATTCTCTTAGCATAAGAGAGTGAAAATGACAATGTTAACCTTAAACTCACACCCTCTCCTATCTCCCCTATTTGTGTGGATAATGTGATAGAAGAGCTTATAGACATAGATAATTATGATAATCATAATTGTGCTTCTCCTAATACCTCTCCTTTTAGTGACAAAGGTATCTTGGTGAAAGAAGACACAATCATTGAGAATCATGAGGATCTTGTTTTTCCTTCTCACCCCCTTTGGGAAGATATTTTAGCACAAGATAATGAAATCATAGACACATTCTTAACATCACCTTACCTAATTTCCATTGTGTGGATAATCTTGAGGAAGATAAGATTATAAATGATGAGGATATGTTGGTCTACAACAACCCTCTTTATGATCCTTCCCCTATTTCTCCTATTTTGGAAGACATTAGGGAACAAAGGAACAAAGTCATTAATGATCATGATAATCACATTTGTTCTTCTCCTAGTATCTCTTCTAGTTGTGAAGAAGATGCTTTGATGTTAGAAAACACAACCAATGAGAGTCATGAGAATCTTAGTTATCCCCTTTCACCTAAGAAAAACCTTATCAAGCAAGACAATTCAATCATTGATCATCCTCACACTTGTGATGAAGTCCTTTTAGAAGAACCAACTTTAGAATGTCTAGAAAATATGGTTTTTAGTTCTCCTCAAAATCCTCCTCCTAGGAATGATATCATGATGCAAGACAAGCACCACAATAATGATTAGACTCTCACTTGCTAAGGGATGTTAACATTATTCAACCTCAACTCATCCTTTACCCCGCTTCACATAAAACTCCACCTCAAAACAAACTCTAGCTTTTCCTTTACCCACCTAAGAATAATGTATCACAGTAGCTGAGTTATAATACCATTGTTCATACATATAACACTCGCAATCATCCACAACCACCACAACCAACCTCAACAACCTTACCTTTTCCTTATCCTATCCCACCTAGACCTATCTTACCAGGTCTTCCTAGTGGAAAGGAGTAAAATCTTGTTGAACAAGTAAAGAATACTCCTACTAAAATCTCATTATGGGACCTTATTCAAGCGTCTCCTCACTACCACAACATGATCCAATCAGCCTTGCAACAACTTCCTGTCCCTTCTAATGCGCAACCAACTAACATCCCAGTCATCATCCAAGGAATAAATGTTGACATTGTTTTCCACCAAAGTGAGCTTCTTCCTTTGGAAGTGCAAAAACAAAATGAAGCATTCATTATCATTGCTCAATACAAACAAAAAGGGATTAAGAGAACTCTTTTGGATACTAGATTCACTCTTAATGTGTGTGGAGTGAACCTTCTCAAAAGACTAGGTGTCAATAAATCAAACATTCAATATGATTCTTTATCCATTATGGGATTTTAAAATGAAAGAAAACAACTACTTGGTGTGATCACTTTACCTCTTATACTTGGAGTGGCCACATTAGATACACCAATCCATGTTATGCCTAATGATGTTTCATATAACCTTCTTTTAGGCAGGCTGTGGATTCATGCAATGAATGGTGTGCCTTCAACTCTTCATCAAAAAATGAAATACATCTACAACAACAAAGTATACACCTTCGACACTAATCATGAGCCTCATAGTGTCTTGCAACTTGAGAAAACCAAAGAAAACCCCTTGAACACATTAACACCAACCACACAAGTGGAATCCGCACAACAAGATGACAAAAAACAACAACTTACATACGATGATTGGGGTTTCTTGGATTTTGAACATGACTTCATGGGAGAGTACAAAATCATCTGCAAAGACTCAAATAAGGGAAAAGACAGAACAATACTATCAACACAAAATTTAGACAAACTTTCAAAAGCATCCACCTCAACCACTTTAGAAAAAGATAGAAACTATGTAACAACCTTTGATGAATACAATAACAAACAACCACCCAATCCAAGAGCAATGAAGATACTTTATGGAAATGGTTATGAAATCATGAAACAACATGGATATCGTGGAAAAGGATTTGGTGCTCATGAACAAGGTATTCACAACCCTATAGTGCCTAACACACAACAAACGACTCATGGTCTTGGTTATTGTCATTTGATCAAGATCAAAAAACTTTCACTAAACATCAACAATCTCACACAAGATACTCCTAAATCGTCCTTAATAGTCATCCATCCTGAACTCATCAACACTAGTGGTCTTGAATATCATCCTTTCCAAAACATCAAACAAACAAATACACCTTTGCTTAATGTCAGTGTCATCTCGCAAGACACTAATGATTTGAATCTAATAGATTTTCCCTCCTCCTATAAGAGTAAGAACAAAATAACACAATCTAGAGAAACTTGTGTCATTATGGCATCTACTACTAAGCAATATGTATCTTTGACACAAATCACAAGACCACCTTCTACCATTGATTAAGAGGGTATCTTTTCAAGGATCCTCCAAGATCACTTGATCACTCTTCCCCCTAGAATTCGAATGAAATGTTCTTACAAGACTTTATTTTTTACATATCATAGAGTTCATGGTCATTCCACTAATGAATGTCATGCTTTGAGTTGTATAATCCAAAATATTAAGGAGTTTGGTATGCTTCCCTCTATGGGGAGCACCTAATTCCTCTAATTGATATTGATTTTTGCTCTAGCATGCATTTCATTTATCATTTCGGCTCACCTTTGTCTTGCACTAAGTGGGGAAAGGCATCCGAGCAGCCTTTTCCTCTGGGACCTCAATTTGTGGTTGCCTTTGGTTAGTTTTAAACCTTTTCAGAATACAGAGTAAGCTGTAATGCATTTATTAGCTCCTTAAGTTGGCTCTCGCGATGTGACATACCACCATATTCATGACTTAGCTTATTGTGTTCATGACTTGGGCATAGGGAATTCGAAAGCACGCCTCAAGTCCCTCTTTATTTTACTTTAAAGAAATTTCATTGTAATCGCAGGTGTTCACAACCACTTTAAAGTGGGGGCATACATCACCACTCACATTTCATTGTGCTTATTTCTTGAAAGAATTAGGTACAATGTTCCCTAGGATGAGACTCCTTTGCACTTGTCCTCTTGGAAACAAGATGAGACCATTTTACATTTATCCTCTCTTGGAGTGCATTTACATGATGTTCCCTAAGATGAGACATTGCACTAAAAGAAAATCCCCTGAATATCCTTTTTACACTATTCTCATTAACAATGTCAAGGTGTCAAGCATAAAGTTTTGTTACCCCATAGAGAGCCTAAAATAATTTTCCCATGTATTTTTCCCTATTAAAGTTATCAGGAGGTATAAATTTGGTATGGTTCTAGCGGGAAGCCCATTTCAAGACAAGACTTTCCCCATAGCCACCTATGTGTTTGAGTGCATACCAACTAGCGTATGTTTCTCACCTTTGGGATTTCTCACCCCATAGACAATTAGAAGTTTTGTGGCCCCAGAATGAGTATGTTGTGGACTTCTCACCCAACGGACAACCAAGAGTTCCATTGCCCCTAGGTGAGTATGCATTTTATTTTTAAACAATTGATCTATATCTTATCCCCAACTAGTTGGAAAAACGATGGAAGCTTGATCCACCCTTTCATTTTCTTTCCATTGCATGATTATGTATCTTGATGGATTGACTTAGGATATTGGATCCTGGGGGCTTCGCACCCTCATTTGATCTTTTTCATTCTTTTTCATCTGCATCTGTACACTCATATATCTCTTGAATGTCTACTTTAGTGTGAGTTTGAAGCAAGTTCATCCTCTCACTAAAGTGGAGGCTAAATGTGTCATAGAAAAAAAAGTACCCTATGTATACGGGGAATAATTCATGATAAATTGGACTTAATGAGGCCTTGATTGTCAGTAGCGCTTTTATGCATCCACACTAGCTCTTGTACCCTTGCAAATTGAATAATAAGCTTTTATCGATGTCTTGTAAAGGTGTTGTAAAGTGTTGTAAAATACTTTCATGATTTTGCAGACTTAATTAACCTATTTATCCTTAATTCAACATTATAAAATGTATTTAAATGCATCTTTACATCAATCTAGAAGGCTTGTAATATAAACTTAATGTTAATCTAGTGTTGTATTGTCTTGCACATTCACATTGGTTCTTGTGTTTCCCTAAGTTATTGACCTCATTTAATGTTGTAAAGTGTATTTAATCACACTACACATAGAATTTTTGTCCCAAGCCCCAATTGACCTTACATCATCACTAATAGGCCCCTATTAACCCATATTGTGCATCTTGAGGAAATATTTGATAAAAATACTCAACAAAGCTGTGAATTTAAACCTTATTTTCTTTATCTCCTCGAATCCTAAATAAGTAAAATGACTGCGGGGACCCATTCACCATCCATGGTCACCCATCCAGGGACCCATTCACCATGGAAGGTGAATGAGCCCCATTTGACCCTTTTTTGACCTTTGAGCGGGAAAAATTGAAATTTAAGTTTATTATTTTTTAATGTCAACCTTAGGGATCCAATTTTTGGCTAATAAGGTGAATTTCATATAAAACCATCTCTCTAAACCCTAAATTAGATTCATTATTCATTATCAATCCATCATTCTTCCATCTCAAGTCAAGCAACTTAGGTTTTCATCATTACAAGTCACTTAAGATCAATTTTCAGACATTCAAGGGAAGATTTTTCATGTTTTATTGTAGAATTTCAAGATCAAAAATCATGGAAATGTATTCAACTCCATTATTTCATGTTTCATTCCATTCTTTCATCATTTTGGTTTAATTACCTAAAAGGGGTTTGACCAAGGAAAACCCCCATGCCTTAAAATTCAACATTTCTCCTTCTCTTCTTGTGTATTTGTAGATTTGGGCATCTTAGAGTCTTGGAAATCATTGAAGATTGCATTGAAAGGTTGTTCAAGTCTTCCTTTCATTAATCAAGTCAAAATATCAACAAAAACTCACTTTCAGGTTCAAAAACCAGAGTTTCGGAAGTGGACACCTATAGAGAATCAAAATACAAACCAAGAGCTCCAGATTCCACCTTTGAATATTCAGAAATTCAAAATTAGACTCATTCTCCATGAGTGGTGAATGAGTCCCACTTCTAGGTCAATTTTGAGTTTTTTGCATTTTTAGATACCCTTTTGTCAAAAATAGGTTCTAGAACAGTTTTCCAGAACTGGGACTGATGCACCCAAAATTGTGAATGAGTCCCATCAGGCCTAAAAATTAGGATCAAAAACATTTTAGATGTCATTTCCAGTCTTCATCAAGATTTCAAGTGCACTTCTTCAATTTCTTTTAGTTTTGTTATAGTTTGCATCCATTTCTAGGTGTTTTTGCATTACATAATGTGTTTTCAAACAAGTTACATTTCCTTAGTTTCCATTCATTAATAAAAACCCTAGAAGCGTTAGAAAGGATTAGGGTGCCAAAAATCATTGTTACAGGATGTTAGCAAGTTCATCATGAAAAACAAAGCTAAGGTTTTGTGCCTTCTCAATGAGAAGGTGAGGTAGTGGATGGAGGAAGCATCAGGTGGGAAGGATGTTGATGGTAATGTAGCTAACCTTCCTAGTGTTTTGATTAAAGAGGTAAGTGATAAGGGTCCCTGTACTAGGATGCGTAATGAAACTAAGTTGAATGTTGGGATTCCTGCTAGGGACATCACTGAGGTGATGGAAGTGCACTAGAAGATTATTGATAGTGATATGGAGGTGGCTAATATTTTAAAGAATATGTAGTATGTGTTGTTTCTAATATTTTTTAGCATTTGTTTCACTTGTTTGCTTCTTGTTGGCTACTACTGACTTTGATGCTTTTCTTTTGATGCAACATTCTTTTTTTGTGAAGGCTTTTGGGGACCCCTCAAAACCTATTTTACCTCTAATAAAAACCATAAAAGAATAAAAAAGAGAGAAGAATGGTGATTATTGATCTTATTACCTATCTATATTAGACAAGCTACATGACATC
>VDFB02110286.1:25556-50477 GCA_007258455.2 Sequoia sempervirens
TTTTTACAAAAAATTGTTGTAGATTTGGAATGATGTGAGGAATCTTCATTCCAAAAATCAGAAATTTTGGACCTATTTGGATTTTTTATAATTTTTTAATGATATTTCATAAAAAATTAATGTTGGGTGCAAAACAACAAATTTTTTGGATTTCTTTACAATTTTGGAAAGCTCTAGAAATTTTAGTAAGGGTTTGTTCGCCATTTGAATTCTTGAGAAGCAGTAAGCTTTGTGAGATGAATCTTCCATCTATTATCAAGCAAGTTCCTCACATCTACCACAAATTTCGTCTATCCATTGTCTAGTATTACAATTCCATCAAGCAAAGTATGAAACCTGTCAAGGTTGATATCCCCATCATTTTGTATGTGTGTCAAGCACTAGGAAACCATTTGATCAAACTCATCCTTCCACTCATCCACACCTTTTAGTTGATTATCACCTTTAATGACTAAAGGGTTGAAGATGTGTTTTATTGAATCAAATGCATTCCTTTTGTTCTCCAATTTCTTCTTCATGTCTATTAAATCTTGTGCTCCTGAATTACCCCTTTCATCGTTTACACAGTAGGTTTTAGCCTTGGAGGGGCATCTGGATCCATTTGTGTTTCTTTTCACAGAGTAGTTAGAATGTGATAAGTGGGCTACCACCTCTTCTAGAGTTCCTCTAGGATAGGGGAATTAACACTTATTTGATCCAAAGCCTTAACTAGATTGTTAAAGCTTTCATGTACTCCTATTTTTTCCTTCAATATCTCAATTTTGTGCTCCAATATCTTTCTTAAGGTGTCCAGGATGTGATGCTTGAAATCTTCCATATTGTGCTTCTTCAGCTTATCAATTTCTTCATTCATCTATTGAATCCGTGGATCTTCAGCCTGGATGGGTGGGTTGTAAACAACTATCTCATCCCTCATCATTGTTGTAGCCTACTGTAATTGTTGTTTCAACTTGAAATTTTCAATAAACAATTTATTTACTTCATCATTTGATAATTTCAGTCTTCTCGAATATTCAATTATTTTCTTCTCCATGTTCTCCACCACATCTTTGGTGAACATTGTTGAATGCATAGTTATAGTTGCAGCCTCTATAGGATTGGTATCCCTCATTGTCCTCACCATGGCTGATCCCCTCATTTCTTGCACCACATCTAAGAGTTTGAGCTTCCTTGTTCTCTTTTGGTTTGTCCATAAGGCAAGGGTTTGAGTGGTAGGGTTATGCCCTATTGCTAATACACCTTCCTCTGAGTGAAACTATGTAACCAACATTGGATCATCTTGTGCTCTAATTTGATCTAAAAGAAACACCTTACAAAGCTCCATCTCTGGTATGATAAACATGTCACTTTTCAACACTACTTCTCTTGCTTCCTAGGGGGTAACATTGATATTTTCAATATTTAATTTTGCCAATGTTTGGGCCTAAACTTTAGCTTGTTTTGAATCATCAACTACAATGAGATTGATCTTTAACCTTTCATCAAACTACTTCATTTTCATCTTGATCCAAAAATCTTTAAATTCACTAGTATAATTGAAATTGTCATCCTCCATAAACCTTAGAGGGGCAACTACCCTCTCATCATCCTGAATTTCATCAACGACTTCCTCTGATATTCTAATTTTTGGATCATGGGGCTCTTGAATTTTTTGCTACTCTCCCACTTCCTTCATCTTAGAAGATTGGGTTCCTCAACAAAGAACCCCTTGAAATTCTTATTCTTTTCCTTCTTCTATTCCTCCCATCTCATCATTATTATCCATCTCCTTCTTGTCCAGAATACATCTGCAAAATATACCAAATTCCTTATCACATCTTCCTTAGGGTCAAATGCATGAGATATTTCCCTCTTTCTAAGAAAAGTCCTGATCATATTACTACAACCCTTTGTGTCATATATTCTTTCTTTTCTGGACTTGAGGGGATAGTTGACCCTCATGAATCTTTGTAACTCCTCTAACATCTCTGATCCAACCAACAACTCTTCAAACACTATTTTAAATAAGCAAAGAATGTGCCTTTTCTCTAATTCCTCATTAAATCAAGCTCCATCCAGAGCATCTGCCACATAAACTCCAAAAGCATATTCTATTAGGCACAAATTTTGGCAAAATATGTGGTGCCTAGTCACAACCATACACCCTGATGATAGTATGATGTGGCATTAGGAACCAATCAGCATAATTATGTGTAAAGCCCTGGTCTAGATTGTAGTACATTGGCCTCATGACATTCATCAAAGACTGTGGAAACCTTTGTGTTGAAAAACCAAGGGCATCAATTATTCTAATAGCAAAATCATCCATAAACACAACAAAATCACACTCAATGCATCTATTGTCCCAAATGTAGCACCAATTCTATACAGGGATTCTAGCTCCATTCTCTTGTGTGCATAATTTCATCCTCTTAGTCCATTTTGTTTCATTTTGATACAAAATCAAATGACATAATAAATAATATTTCCTGAAATACATGGGAGCCTTAGCCTCTTTGACCTATAACAAGCCCTCATGAATTTGTTCTTCAATCACAGAAGCAAAATCAAATTTCACATTTGACTCCAGATGTTGAATGATCATAGCCATCCTCATCAACCCTACTGACATTTTATCCTCTACATCTATTCCAAGAACCTGGCACAATGCATGATATGTATTTGTAAAGGAAACCTAAAAATTAGACACTAGAAAAGGCTCTAATTTTGAAGAGGGGATGGGAAGTATTTTGTTATTATCACCCCTTTTCATGTGTAGGGGAAGCTCATCACTCCTATAAGTTATCCTTAACCTTTTGTACTCTTATTCCAATTTTCCCAAATTTACTTTTGTAACAACTTGTTTGTTCATGTTGAAACACTTAATAATGGATCCCCTTGAAATATCTACTAAACACCCACCATCTTGGAGCCTAAAAATATTTGTTCGGGGCATGATATCTATTGGTCAGGGCTTTAATTAGCTCGATGCCAATGAAAAAATTTGGAACTATCAGTTTGGCCAAGTCAAGGGTCCACAGGTTTGATGTCGAGACCTTGTCATTTCTGTTTCTATAAAAATACTAGTACAAATTCCACACAAATTGAGGAATAATAGGGTGTCTACACCCTTGAGATAAATCTCTAAAGACTTTCTTTGGCCCCTTATCTACTAACCCAGGTAGTAAAGTAAGCAATGGATATTGTAAAGAAGGTTTAGTAGCTTTAGGTTCATCTTTCTTAGCTCCTACTTCTGCTTTCTTTGGCACCATTGTTATAAAGTTAATGAGTAGTGAATAGTGCTTACCTAGAACATAGTTTTCCTAGGATAATTTCTTTCACTTCTGCACCTCAAGCTCATCTACACTTAGTCTCTACAACTATGAATGAGAAATCTCAATCTACTTTGTTTATTTCCATACCAAGTTGCATTAACTCTTGAATCATAAATTCTCATCATTCAAATCTTTTGCATTGAGCTCAATTTCATATTTCAAAGTTGATTGATGTGACTGGCTTGCTTTAAATGTTTCAACGACTGCTTACCACATTACCTCACATTAATGTTCACCCCCTTGCTGTACTATGGTACATATTGTTAGCATGCTTTAGTATACCACTCTACCGCAGACCACCTTTCTCCTTCCTGTGATACCGCAATGTCCTCTTAATACTTTTCTTTATATACCGCTTTACCATAGGCTATGTTGTAACCCTTACGCAATATGGCAGTGTCTCTTCTTATTAGTATTCGTCAGTGTACTGCTCTACCACGGGTCTTGTTCTACCCTTCTGCGGTATAACGATGTCATCTTTATCACTTCACTTCACTATATCGCTCTACTGCTAGTTGAGTTCGAACCTTCCACGGTATAGCGGTAAAAGGGTATGGTGACAGAGTATAGTGTAAGCTTCTATTACCATAATAACACAAGCTATTATGCAAGGGGCTGCAGTAAGGTATTTAATGAGGTAGCAGTATGGTGGTAAAAGGCTATTTTTGCTTCACGGATGGCAATAGAGTGAATTTTTATTAAAATGATGGTATGAATTTTTGATTTCAAGTAATAAAATCCTTAGAATTTTTTTTATGAAAATTTTGGTTCCAACAGCAGCTCCAGTTGGGGATGAGTGATTTACTAATCACTACAAGAATCCATAATCTCTTGTTGTAGACCAAGGTTTCATAAGATATGAAAAATGGAAGGTGGAGTGGATGAAATGAATAAGGATATGGAGATGGAAAATAATGGAGATGAAAATAAACCTACACTATTGTACATGGAAAGAAGAAAAAAATTAATGAGGGAAATTTAGGATTGTCCATGTACTAGCAAGTCCTAGTCCCTTTTTTGATTTCCTAAACTATTATTGTACATGGAGAGAGATTATTTTAAGAGGCTTGTTAAGAATTGTCCATGCACTGGAAATCCTTAATACTCCAATACTCCTCAAGAAAAGAAATGCTTTAGAAATTTCCCATGTACTGGACATTCTTGGTCCTCACTAGACATGTTCTGAAAATAATAAGAATCTTCTCCTCCCTTGCTAGTGATAACAAAGGGCCCTAACCACAAGGCTTCAAATTTTCCATGCTTTCCCTTCTCCTGACATCTAGCATTCCACATCAACACCAAATCACTCACCTAAAATTTTCTATTCTTGGCTTTCTTATAAAAAAAGGTACTTCATTTGAGATTGCAGCTTTGCATTCTACTTCTGAGCCATTCTCCTTATTTCATCAAGCTCTATGAGTTGCTCCATTCTCTCCTCCATTGGTTCTATAATGTATAAATCTTCTTGAAGGATGAAATTATAAACTGGTAAAAGGTTCTACAATGGCATCTTGGCCTGTGTCCCATACACCAGCTCAAATGGAGACTTGCCAATTGCCTTTTTCACAGTAATTTTGTCCACCCACACAACCATTTTTAATTTTGAATCCTAGGCCTTCTTATTTCCATTTAACATCCTTCTTATGATCTTCAAGATACTTTTATTGTTGGATTATGTCTGGCCATTTGCTTGTGGGTGGTAGGGGGTAGCATAAGAAATAGTAATACCATATGCGTTGCAGAAGCTTTTGAATTCATTAGATCTGAAACACATCCCATTATCTGTGATCAATCTTACTGGTGTACCAAATCTGGTTATGACATTCTCCATTAGGAAATTTATTACCACCTTACTTGTTGCTTGCTTTGTTGGGATTTCCTCTACCCATTTAGTGAAATAATCAGTAGCCACTAATATCCATTTATGTCCCCCACTTGACTTTTCTTATATCTCCCCAATAAAATCAATTCCCATTGGTGGAAAGGGGCTTCTACTTGTAACAGTCTGAGTGGTAAGTCTCCTTGATATTTCATCTTCCCTGAGAATTTATGGAAAGCTTCACACCTCCTTACATATGAAAAGGAATCATTAAAAACATTAGGTCAGTAATAGCCTACCCTGAGAATCTTATGTGTTGTTGTTTTAGCAAAATAGTGGCCTCCAAACACTCCTTCATGCATCTCTCAAAAAACATGCTTTGCCTGTGATTCATCAAGACACAATAACAACACCCCATCCCTGGTTTTCCAAAACAGATCACCTTCTAAGAATACATACTTAGATGCTTGTAATTTCAGTGTTCTCTAATTATCATCCAATCCTTTAGGGCACTTCATGTGTCTGAGATAATACACTATGTTTGTATACCAAGAAGTATGTTCAATGCTTGCGACTACACCATCCTAGTTTTCTATATTACAGATTTGGCTAGCTTCAATGTTTGTTTCTGCCATTAGTTTGGCCAAACCCTATCCCCTTACTAACTTGGTGATCTAAATTTCCATATTAAATTATTGGATCCTATTGATCCATCTACATCTTTTCCTTGTCACTTATGTTTGCACCAAGATATCCTTCATAGTTGCATGTGGTACATATGCAATTACCTTGGCTTCAACTAGATATGGTCTGAAAGCTCTTGTTGCTTTGACTCTCCTTTAGTTTCCCCCTTTTCCTTCTTACTTGTTTGCTCAAACTTTTGTTTATCCTTATGCAACTCCTTGTTTTCCTCCTTATGAACATGCCTTTGTTCATTCTTATCAAGCTGCTTATTTTCTATTTTATTCAATGCTCCCTTTTTTTTATCCTTCACAAATATCCCTCTTGGAACACCATCACCTTAATTTACTATTTTGTTTCTCAACCAATATTGGATTTTTTCCTGTTCCTTTGCAACAATGGTTAACTTCTTAACCTCTTCTTCAGTCGGTCTCCTTATATTGCATTTAGGTGGTGCACCAAAAGGGTATTGTTCATCATTTCTTTCTTCAAAATTAGAAAATACTTGTTGTTCTTCCATATGTATGTTGTATTTCTAGTTCACATCATATTCATATCCTTCTTCCTCTGAAGATGAATATTTCTACTCAATGGGATGAAGGGTGTGGGAAGTTAAATAAATTGTATGATCTCTTTCTTCATTTTTTGTTGGCATCTCTTCTTCTTGAACTGATTGAGAAACAATGCAATCATCAAGGGAATGTGGCAAGTCACAAACTTGACACCAAGGATTATTGTTCACCATATATGCTCCTCTCTTCTTTAAAGGATTAGGAGTCTCTCTATTCTTAGGCCTATCCATCACAAGCTTTCCATCCTTCCAAGTTGTATTGTAAGGCATGTCATGTAACCTCAGCCTCTCATTTCTTTATGTATTTTCTTGTCTATTTAGAGGATTATTGAATTGTTGAGGGACCCTAGGATTATCTCTCTTACTTCTCATCCCAACAACCTATCTATTATTTTCAATAGTCAATGCAATTTTTTGAGCTTCAGTTAAATGTCTGGGGCACCTATTTCTAAGCTCATAACTTGTCTTTGGATCAAATGCTTTTAGATAAATTCTCAATGCAGAAGGGTTTGCTAACTTAGATCCAGGTGGTGTTTTATTATGCAATTTAGAGAATATTTAGTTAAAATCAGAGATTGACTCATTCTGATGTTTTTGGATACTAACCAATTCATGCAATGCAAACTCTAGTACACATTAATTTCCATATTGCTCAAGGAGCTAATCATGAAACTCTTGAATATAAGCAATAGAAGCTGTTGGTAAACTATTAAACCAATATCTAGCTTCTTCAGTTAATGACATCATAAATAGCCTCATTTGTACATCCTCATATTGCATATCTAGATCTTGAATGAAGGCATTAAAACTCCTTAAGTGTTCTTCAGTTGTGACTGCACTACATCCTATAAATTTTGGGACAAGACCCCTCCAACTGCTATCCATAGGGTAAGGATATATTTGGAATCCTACAAGGTCAAATTGTCTAATCATGGTTGTGTAATGTTGTGGAGGTGTTTTTTGAGGATGTTGATACTGGTATAATGGGTTATTTCATGGTACATGAGGTGGTGGAATATATTGTTGGCCAGGAGGTGGTTGAGCATTTGGGTGTTGTGATGGTTTCCTTGGTGGAGGATTTGATGATTTTTATTGATTACCAAGTGGCTTTTGAAGTTCCTTCTATGAATTTGAAGGCCTTGCATTATTATTCCCTTGCTTGTGGGGTGGTACATATTTAGGAAGGTTGGAAATCTAAGCATCAAATTGGGCCTTTTGTAGTTTCAAATCCTAGATTTCTTTTATTGCTTGTAGCCTTTGTTCATATTCTACTTTTGATCTTTCCATTTCTTGTCTTTCATACTCCAAATGTGCATTTAATTCTTCTTGAGTAATAAACCCATAAGTTTCTTCAAGGACTTCATTACCATTAGGCTCATTTTGATTCCCTTGTATTCCCTAATCATACTCATGTTGTCTTATGATCCTTTCAGCCTCAATTTCAACCTTGAATTCTTCTTCTTTCTAAGTATCTAGCTAATAGAAAGGGTTCCTTTTTCTTCAGGTGTGTGAGGTTCTCCAACTGAGCTATTTGTGAAAGTATCATAGTGGTTATATATCTCAAAATGTGGTTTTGATGTTTTATCTTTATTTTTCATGCACATGTCATCAGATTCCTTCTTACCCTTATCATTTTTATGTGTTCATTTACTATTGTCACTAGGACCTCCTTTATACAGGGACCTTCTTCCTTGCATTGTTTGACCTTTAGAACTTATTCCTTTTGATGTGTATTATATCTTTATTCAGAGTTACCACTCACTTATACAGAAGTGAGAAAATTATCTAATTTCTTATTCCGAATGGAGTCTATGTAAGATTTTTGACTCTATGACAAAGGCTCTGACTTTGAGTTGACTCCCCAGTAGAGTCGCCGAACTGTTAGGTCTCAAAAATGTTGGTTTGAAACCACAAGAGGTTTCCAATCTCTTGATATTTTTTTGGCTAACGTACAAGGTGAAATGATGAATTTGAACCTTCTTCTCTCCAAGCTCTTCCAAACCTAGGTGGGTATACCTATGCAAGTAAAGCAGACTTAGATTGTGTATTTCCTATATAAGAAATATATCCACAATGGCAATTGGAAGTGGAGAGATGAAATCCTAATTGGTATAAATTGTATAAGCAATATCAAGGTAAATATCAATATGTTCAGTTAACAGATTTGAAGTTTTTATTTGGTAAGAAAAAACTAAATAAATAAAATGGGTGAGAGCAGTGTCTTGTTGGGTAAAACAGAGTTAGATGAAATTCTAAGATGAGTGGCTTCTATTTGGCAGAAATTCTAATTGTTTAGCATACAAATATTAGTTTATAACTTGTATAAACATGCAAGAATGTAATTACCAAGTTCTTCTTAGTGATCCAAATGACACTTCCAAATTACTGTGAATGACTAGAAGGATGTAATCTTTGCTTGAAAGAACCAATTAATCATACCACACAAGTGCAACAAATGTGCATTGATAAATTGAGTATATACTTGATATATAAATTTAAATAATAAAGAAATATCAATCTTGGAGAGAACTTGATAATATTTCCAATTATTTCAACAAACAATTGATACTAGAATGACACCACAAAATTATATTTCTTCATTGATTTCTCCAAAATTTCATACATGCATCATGGTCTCTTGAAATGTAGACATTATCCCTATTCGCCTGCTATTTTCTCCTATTTCTAATCTAAAAAATTATGTCTCCTTTTGGTCTTGGTCTCTCATATTTATATGAGAGGAAACAAGCTTCAGAACAAAGGTCATGTCTTTTGGTAACAAAACATAATTATGAAATAAAACATAATTGAAATAACTAAACAACCAACATGTTCCAATTTGTTAGTCTTCAAGTAAAGATCCATGGTCATATAAGACCTGTGCAAAGCTTTTTATTGTATGATTAATCTCTCTCTTCATGATGATCAATCCTTGTTTGAACCCAAATATTTCTCCTGCCATTTACTTATTGTCAAATCATTTTTCCATTTGAATTCTTGAGCAACAGTGAAATTTGTGAGATGACTCTTCCATCTATTATCAAGCAAGTTCCTCACATCTACCAAAAATTTCATGAATCCATTGTCTAGTATTACAATTCCATCAAGCAAAGTATGAAACATGTAAAGGCTAATATCCCCATCATTCTGTATGTGTGTCAAGCACTAAGAAACCATTTGATCAAACTCATCCTTCCACTCATCCACACCTTTTAGTTGATTATCACCTTTAATGACTGAAGGGTTGAAGATGTGTTTTATTGAATCAAATCCATTCCTTCTATTCTCCACTTTCTTCTTCATGTCTATTAAATACTTGTGCTCCTCAATTACTCCTTTCACCATTTCTTGAGTAGATTTTAGCCTTGGAGGGGCATCTGGATCCCTTTGTGTTGCTTTGTATAGAGTAGTTAGGATGTGATAAGTGGGCTGCCAGCTCTCCTAGAGTTCCTCTAGAACAGGGGAATTATCACTTATCTATTCTGAAGCCTTAACTAGATTGCTAAAGCTTTCATGTAATCCTCCTATTTTTTCCTTCAATATCTCAATTTTGTTCTCCAATATCTTTCTCAAGGTGTCTAGGAAGTGATGCTTGAGATCTTCCATATTATGCTTCTTCAGCCTATTAATTTCTTCTTTCATCTGTTGAATTTGTGGGTCTTCAGCCTGGATGGGTGGGTGATAAACAACTATCTCATCCCACCTCACTATTGTATCTTGTTTTAATTGTTGTTTCAACTTGATATTTTCAATAAACAATTTATTTACTTCATCATTTGACAATTTCAGTCTTCTCTCATATTCAGTTATTTTCTTCTCCATGTTCTCCACCACATCTTTGGTGAGCATTATTGAATGCATAGTTATGGTTGCAGCCTCTATAGGAGTGGTATCCCTCATTTTCCTCACCATGGTTGAACCCCTCATTTCTTGCACCACATCTAAGAGTTTGGGCTTCCTTGTGCTCTTTTGGTTTGTCCATAAGGCAAGGGTTTGAGTGGTAGGGTTATACCATGTTCCTAATACACCTCCTCTAATTCAAAATCTACAACCGAAATTGGGTCATCTTGTGCTCTAATTTGATCCAAAAGAAACACCTTAGAGAGCTCCATCCCTAGTATGATCAACATGTCACTTTTCAACACTAATTCTCTTTCTTCCTAGGGGGTAACATTGATATTGTCAATATTTAATTTTTCTAATGTTTGGACCTGAACTTCAGCCTATTTTGAATCGTCGGCTCCAATGAGATTGATCTCTAACCTTTCATCAAACTGCTTCATCTTCATCTTGATCCAAAAATCTTTAAATTCACTAGTATGAATGAAATCATCATCCTCCATAAACCTTAGAGAGGCAACTACCCTCTCATCATCCTGAATTTCATCAACAACTTCCTCTGATATTCTAATTTTTGGATCATGGGGCTCTTGAATTTTTTGCTACTTTGCCACTTCCTTCATCTTAGTTAGAGTCAAAATTGCTTCCTAATCCTCATCACTCAAGCCATAATCAACTAATGACTCAATTTTCTATTTATTAGCCTGAGGCTCATGTGTGGGAGATGGAAAGGATGGATGTGTTGGTGATGGGGGTGGTCTATGAGATGTGGATGCTTTGTGTGATGGTTTTCATGGTGCAAAAAGTGGAATCAACCCTTCATCTTGGGCCATCTTATAAAATTCACCAAACTGTCCAAGGATCAACTACATCCTTTTTAGAAGATTGGGTTCCTTAATAAAGAACCCCTTGAAATTATTATTCTTTTTCTTCTTTTGTTCCTCCCATCTCATCATTATTATCCATCTCCTTCTTGTCTAGAATACATCTGCAAAATATACCAAATTACTTATAACAGCTTCCTCAGGGTCAAATGCATGAGATATTCCCCTCTTTGTAAGCAAAGTCCTTCTGAACATATCAATGTGACCCTTTGGGTCACATATTCTTTCTTTTTTAGATTTGAGGGGATAGTTGACCCTCATGAATCTTTGTAGCTCTAATATCTCTGATCCAACTGACAACTCTTCAAACACTATTAAATCAGGCAAGAATGTGATTTTTCTCTAATTCCTCATTAAATCATGCTCCAGCTAGAGCATCTACCACATAAGCTCCAAAAATCATATTCTAGTAGGAACAAATTTTGGAAAAATATGTGGTGCCTAGTCACAACCATACACCTTGGTGATAGTATGTTGTGGCATTAGGAACCAATCAGCATAATTATGTGTAAATCCCTAGTCTAGCTTGTACTACATTGGCCTCATGACATTCATCTAAGACTATGGCAGCCTTGTTGTTGAAAAACCAAGGGCAACAATTATTTTAACAACAAAATCATCCTGAAGCACAAAAAAATCACACTTAGTGCATCTACTATCCCAAATGTAGCACCATTTTTTTACAAGGAGTCGAGCTCCATTCTCTTGTGTGCATAATTTCATCCTCTTAGTCCATTTTGTTTCATTTTGATACAGAATCAAATGACATAACAAAGAATATTTCCTGAAAGACATGGGAGCCTTAGCCTCTTTTACCTGCAAAAAACCCTCATGAATTTGTTCTTCAATCACAGAAGCAAGATCAAATTAAACATGACTCCAGACACTAAATGATCATATCCATCCTCATCAACCCTACTGACATGTTATCCTCTACATCTATTCCAAGAACCTGGCACAATGCATGATATGTATTCCTGAAGTAAACCTAAAAATCAGACACTAGAAAAGGCTCTACTTTTGAGGAGGGGATGGGGAGTATTATTTTATTATCACCCCTTTTCATGTGCAAGGTAATCTCATCACTCCTATAAGTTATCCTTAACCTTTTGTACTCTTGTTCCAATTTTCCCAAATTTACTTTTGTAACAGCTTGTTTGTTCAGGTCGAAACACTTAATAATGGCTTCCCCTAAAATATCTATGAAACACCCACCATTTGGGAGCTTGAAAATCTTTGTTGGGGCATGATATCTATTGGCCAGGGCTTTAATTAGCTCGATGTCAATGAAAATTTTTGGAACTATCAATTTAGCCAAGTCAAGAGTCCATGGGTTTGATGTCGGGACCTTGTCATTTCTATTTCTATAAAATTACCAGTACAAATTCCACCCAAATTGAGGAATAATAGGCTCTCTACACCCATGAGCTAAATCTCTAAAGACTTTCTTTGGACCCTTATCTACTGACCCAGGTAGTAAAGCAATGGAGACTGTAAAGAAGGTTTACTAGCTTTAGGTTTGCCTTTCTTACCTCCTACTTCTACTTTCTTTGGCGCCATTGTTATAAATTCAATGAGTAGTGAATAGAGCTTACCCAGAATAAAGTTTTCCTTGGAGAATTTCTTTCACTTCTACACCTCAAGCTCATTTGCAATAGTCTCTACTGCTATGAACAATAAATCTCAATCTACTTTGTTTATTTCTATACCAAGCCACATTAACTCTCGAATCATAAAGTCTCATCATTCAAATATTTTGCATTGATCTCAATTTCATATTTCAAAGTTGATTGATGTGATTGGCCTGCTTTAAATGTTTCAATGACTACTTACCACATTACCTTGCATTAATTTTCACCCCCCTATGGTACCGTGGTACATATTATTACCATGCTTTAGTATACCACTCTACAGTGGAGCACCTTTCTTCTTCCTGTGGTATCAAGGTGTCCTCTTGATACTTGGCTATGTATACTGCTTTACCACAGGCTATGTTTTAACCCTTCAGGATATGGCGGTGTCTTTTCTTATTAGTATTTTCCAGTGTACCACTCTATCGTGAGTCTTGTTTTACCCTTCTGCGGTATAACGTTGTCATCTTTATCACTTGACTTCACTATACTGCTCTATTGCGGGCTAAGTTCTAACCTTTCATGGTGTAGCGGTAAAAGAGTATAGGTGACAATGTATAGTTTAAGATTTTATTACCGTAATACCATGAGCTATTATGCAAGGGGCTGTGGTAAGGAGGTAAGAGGTGAGGGCTATGTAGGGTATTCAATGATGTAGCAGTATGGCGGAAAAAGGATATTTTGGCTTCACAAATGGCAATAGAGTGACCTTTTATGAAAATGATGGTATGAATTTTTTATTTCGAGTAATAAAATCCTAGAATATTTTTATGAAAATTCTGGTTCCAACACACACTTTAAAATTGAGCTTAAGAAGAACCATTGTCTTCGATCACACATCTTGGATTTGGGTTAAAAAGAACAAGTTCTTCCATAGTTTTCTTACAAACATTTTGAATTTCTAAATGGAAATTAACAACTGTGAGTGTGAATCAAGTGTGTGTGTCCTCCAAAACACCTCACTTGGTTTAATTTTTTCATACCCTTCTTAGGAGGCCTACTTGGAGCACACACCCCTCTAAGGGATGACCTCAATCAAGGTGTGAATCCAAAGACACACCTCTTTGGGAGTTGAAATCTTGTCAGTCTTGGCTAAGCCCCAAAGAACTTTATACCTTTGGGAAGTGAAGGTGAAGGGTGGGTTACCCCTTTCTCCTAGGTGTGTGGTAGGATTTTGCTTTCAAATCATCCTTAGTAGACTTTGTGCATCCTAGCTTAAGACCTAATTTTCCATACCCACTTGACTAGCATTATAATTGTTGTGTATTCAAGTGTTTTCTTAATCATAACATTTAATCTTGAAAGAAAAATTTATCATTGTGTTTGGTGTGTGTGTTCAAACATTTACATGTGAGATCTTGTGTTTGATATTTCCTAAGTAAAAATTCTAATAAACACTTGCCACATCATCCAAATCATAGAATCTTGTCATTCCACGTCATATCCTAATCAACATCATCTCTTTAATCCAATCAACATCATTTTACACCATGCCAACATTAGAAGACCTAGTACCCCAATTCCAAAACCTCCTCCAATCACTTTATCGAACACCACAACCCTTAGATCAACAAATTATACAGGTGCTCCAAGGCCTCATCCAATGATTTCAACTTCAAACAAACAAATCACCTCAAATGCAACAACTCATAGCACAAGCCCAATACCTCATGACCACTTGTCAAATCCAATAAGCACAACATCAAGTCCAATCACCACATCAACAAATTTCATATCAATCCTACATGACACCTATATCATCATATCAACCTCATCCATCCACATATCACGTTACCCCTTCATCAACCTATCACACCTCTTCTATTGTCAACTCTTATCCATATCAATCCACATCTCAACAGCCATTATCCTATGCAACCCCTCGATCATTATCACAACAACAAATCATACCCCAACAAGTTAAAACGCCATTCCAACCTCAACACATTCAACCACAATCCTATGTGTCACCTTCCTCATCATGCCAACCTAACCCATCTACCTATCATGTCAATGCCACATCAACCTATCAAGCCACATCACAACAAACACATGTGAACTTAAGTTTCCACCTTGCAACAAGTTCAAACTTCCTCATGTTCTATTGCAACCATTGACAAGGGGAACACTAATCGAGGTCATGCACCTAATAAGTATATCATACCACTATCCAATCAAAATCCTATCCTAAAGCCACCATTTCCTAGTCCTAATCCATTGGATTCTACACCTTCTAACCCATCAAACTCTTCATTACCCCCACCATCATCAAATCCTCCAGCAAATCTACACTCTAAATTCAAAACTTTCAAAAGTAAACCTATGGAATTACCCAAATCCATGTATCCACCTACAACAGATGTCACCCAAGGGCTACTAGCAATGAATCAAGCATCACCATGTCATCCAACTCATATGTTTGAACCTACCAAAGAGTCTTCAAACGTCATACCCATGCTTACAACCCCATTATGTAGTCTCCCACTTGAGCCCATTCAAGAGTCATCCCCTTATACTTCCATTCAAACAACCCAAGAGTTATATCAAGAGTCTACTCCCAAGCATGTGGAAACATCAAGTCCTAGTCCTAATCAAGATCAAATCACTTTCATCCAACCTATCCATAATCTATAACTTTTCTATGATCAAGATGATATCCATGATGATGAAGATCCTATCACTTCACCTATCCATGAGCAAGAAACATCCATTTCTCCTATCCACCCCCTACCTAGCCCTATCCATGATCCATCAACATCCACTTCCCTTGATGAGACATATGCCTCCCAAGCACACATAGAAGATCAAAAAAATACCTTAGATCTAAGTGAACACAATGCTAATCAAGATCCTAATGATCCTCCATCACCCACTATCGACCCCATTGTAATTCCTCCATGGTATCTAATTGGTCTTTCCACCCTCATTCATGAATGTTCCTCCTTAGAACAACAACAACCATTATCTTCCCTTGCTTAATTTTCTTTGTCTAATAAGGAGCTCATGTCTAGTGTTCCACCTACACCTAGTCTCATTGGCCATTGCATACTCCAAAACATGAACCACCAAGGTAAGGGTTTAGACCTTCAATAACAAGGTATTTTGGAGCCCATCCATGTCAAAGTCCCTCCATTCTCTTATGGCCTTGGACATACAACCGAAGGACACCAATCTCAAGATGTTGGTACTTCCTCCATTCATCCTAAGTCCACCTCCTTCCATCATAAATCCTATCATACACCTAAAATATATGTTGCCATCCTTCCGCCATCATCCTTCAAATGTCAAAAGCATGTGACCATATACCTTCCAGCATAAAATTTTCCACCATTTCTTCCAACTCTTAATATCCCTCCATCTATTTTACCACCATTACTCCCAACACCTAATATCCCTACCATCCAATCCTCTTATCCATTTATCCATAAATACCCTAACATTCCTAATCATGACCAACAAATGCACACATTGTCTATGCAAGAAGCTTCCACTCATTTCACCTATCCCATGGAATTCAAAAATAAAAATTTCAATGCCTCTACCTATAAAGTAAAAAGTCCTAAAGGTGCTCATTCCTTACAAAATCAATACAAAAAGTCAAAGAAAACTACATCCAAAAGTTATATAATCCCATACCTCCAAAAGTAAAGGCCAAAACTAAATTGGTTTGGGTCCCTAAGAAAAAGGAAAGCGAGTACAATGAGGCATCCTCATCACAAAAATCCCAACCATCCACTTCCACCTCACATTCCCACTCTATTCAATAATCTCATATTCCCTCCCACAAGAAAAATAAAGTCATAAAAATACTAAGTCTATCTGGGTACCTAAAGCACTTCATCACCCATCTCCTAAGCAAAAATCTACATTGCTTCCCACACCTCGTCCGCATCAAAAGATTCAATGTTTATCATAGTGTGTGCAACCATTGGTCATGTTTCACTTCCATTTCACAACAATTCCACATACCTCCATCTCCTCACCCTTCACTCATTATCCTACATATCTCCCCCACCACCTTCCTATGGTCCATGATTTTGGCTAAGCCCTCCCTTTCATCTTTTTCATAAGTCCATATAATCTCTATCATCTTCACTACATAATCCACATCATAAATCCATTATTTTCCTCCATCATCTACCTACTCCATCTCCCTTTCATGTCATCCCTTACCAACATCTATGAGCATAATGACATTTGACATGATCCATGCGATGACATCCATCTCTAGTGGGACTACCACCTTTCATGGAATCTATACTGAGTCTCCCCATCTAGTATTCCCTCTCCATCGTAATTCAAAGTGCCTTAAAGCTTTGTTAAAAAAAAAATTGTGTCCAAAATGTAAGAGAAATCCCTTTCATCCTAATGGAAACCTAGTAAAATGGCCCTGTGGAGCAAGTACCATGATGAAACCCTGTACTGAACATGTAGTTGATCTTCTATGTCACTTACACTTTGGAGAACTTTGTCTCATCCGCACTATCCATCCTATCAAGTGCTCTTACTTCTTATTTTATATCATTTCCATCCTACCTACCATTCCTGACATCAATATACATACCTATCATATTGAGTCCACTTTGTATCCACCCCTTTCTCCTTTGATCCTGGATGAAGATATGGGGGAAAAATGTTGGAAATATGTTTCTTTTTTGGGTGGCCCCTCTGATACCCCTATCTTTCTCTCATGCAATATTTACTGCTCAATTCTGCAGTGGTTCTGGGCAAGAACTCTGTCACAAAATCCAAGTGGCTTAAAAATGAGAATGGGCAGCTATGATTCCCAGTATGCATAGTCTTTGAGACCTCACATCTTTACTCCTTATGATGGCTACATCCATTCCATTCTCAACATGAATTCCATCTCTTTTTATCCATCCATCTATCATGGAGCCTTTTATCCCTTAGTCCTATCACCACCCTTTTCATCCACTAATCCTACTCGGTCTCCTTTGCACCTGGTTTTCCTTTTGTCATTGTATCTATAATGTGTGCTGCTTACTCCAAATTGTCCATTGATGATCTCTCAAAAACATTTCAAAAAGTCCTTTAAAATGAAAAATTTGAAAAGGGCCAAGTGAAAAATCAAACAAAGATTTCAAAAATACAAAAATCAAAATATCCCTAAAAAGTACAAAAATGGAAAAGGTCCTAGAAAAAGATAAAAAAAAAGCCAAAAAAAATCCAAGCAATAAAATCAAACCAAATCACTTCTTCCAATCAATTTTTCAAAATAATTCAATGCATCAATTCAACTCCTTCAAATAATTCTTCAAATTATCAATTAATCAATACAATCAACCTAAATCAATCCAATCACATCAATTCCTCTATTCAATTCATCACATCCTTTCATCCAATCAAATCATCAAATCAATCATCATATCATTCCAAACCACTTCTTCAAATCAAATCAATCCAAGCAATAATCCAAATGCAAGTCAATCCTTAATCCATACCAATCAAGTCAATCAATCTTGCCAAATAATCCAATCACATCCTTTACTCTTGATCCTAATCTTGTTGTAAGCCCAATCAATAAAATTCAATTAATCAATCAATTATCATCATCCTTGTGTTGATTAGGAATATGTCATTCCCTGCAATGACAACATTATCATTGTCAATCAAAATAAATAAACCAATCAATTGCTCATCAATTTATAGCTTGACAGGGGTAATACCTTTTTTTTTTGTATCATTTGTGCATGCATACTTTCTTGCTTGTGTCTGTTATCATTTTTATCTTGCATTTGCATCAAATCCAAATTATTCCAGCTAATATTCATATCTTATATCTAGACAAGGTTGTATTACACTAGGGCACGAGACACATCATCACCTGGGTCCTTATACCTTGGTGCATCATGTCTAGTGTTACATCAAACATCCTGGTTGCTCACTTTCTCTTAGCATAACGCGTCATTCATCTCCTTCATCCACATCCTATCGTGCATCATTCATCTTGTCCCTCCTTATCATTTCATTTTGACAACATACCAGTGTTCTTTCAACCCACCTATCCTCTCGAGGGGGCATCATCATCCCAGTCAAACATCATCTCAAAGAGGGGAAAAATGTAGACATTGAAAATTGTCCTTCGCCTATGATACTACCTTTTCATATCAATTCCTCCTTCTACTTGCATAATTAAATAATTTTAATTATTTAATTATCTTTTAAGGTCATATTCCTCTATTAATTAAATAATTCTAAATTATTTAATTAATTCATTTTTTCCTTTATTCTTCCCTTGATTAATTAAATAAATTTTGTTTATTTAATTATGTCACTAATTAGCCCCTTCCTTTCTATAATTAAATAAGTGCTTATTTATTTAATTATTGTCATTATTCTAATATAATTAAATAATTATTTTAATTATTTAATTATTCATTATCCTCTTCTTCTATAATTAAATAAATTTTATTTATTTAATCATTTACTAATTTGTCATTTTCATCCACTTTTGAATTAAACTATTATTTAATTTAAAAGTCAACATGTCACATGTCTTTCATAATTAAATAATTCTTTTATTATTTAATTATCTCCAACAACCTTTTTTTCTATGCCAACCTCATTATCCATACCATTCTTATATTCTCTTGTCTCATTCATTTTCCACCCTTGATTGAATTATCTTATAATTCAATCTTGGCCATTAATCCTTATCATTGCCCTAATTTTTCCCTAACCATATTTCATACTACAACTTTCAATCTTGGCCATTGATTAAGACATCTTATTGACACCCAATCTGAACCATCAATCCAAATAAGACCTTGCCTATAAATCAACCCTCTCATAAGCCATTTGGGGGGGTTGATTCTTCAAGTATCCTTATACTACGAAAATTATTCTTGAATCACTCATCCATTTCTATCTATCATCTCCATCTCAATGTTATGTTGCTGAATTGAGCAACCAACATATCAAATCAATCGAATAATTAATTCATCATTGCATCTATTTGAGGTATTTAAGATTTGGATTAGGTAATGCATGTTATTGTTTTATCATTTTTATTTTATTTTTGATTTTTTTTGGACCATTCTTCAATTTTTTTGAGATGTCAATGGATGAAAATTTGGGTAGCCTTTGTACTAGATACCAATGACAAGGGAAAACCAAGTATAGGTGCAAGGAGATGATGGGATTGATGGATGAAAGGGTGGGTGATAGGATAAAGGATAAAAGGCTCATGATAGATGGATGGATAAAAGGATAGGTCATAGTGAATGGAATGGATGTATGCATCATAAGAAAGTAAAGATGTGATCTCCAAAGACTATGTCGAATAGGAATAACATGCCCCATTCTAGGTACAATACTTAGGATTTTTATGATAATTCTTAGAACCATAGGATGGTGATAAGATTGCATTGTAAAAGATGAGGTATGTCAAGAGATACCCAAAAAACATGTTTCAACATTTTTCCCCTATGTCTTCATCAAGATCAAAAGGAGAAGGGTGGATAAGTGGAATCAATATGATAGGTATGTATGATGGCTAAAGATGGTAGGTGGGATGGAAATGATATGATAAGAGTGACATGATAGGATAGATAGTGTGGATTAGACAAAGTGCTCCTAAGTGTAAGTGACATAGAAGATCAACCTACACATGACGCATGTTTGCTAGGTTTTCATCATGGTACTTATCCAAGGCACCTGTTTATCAGGTTTTCACCATTGGATGAAGGGATTTATCTTTACGGGGGGGTTGATTCTTCAAGTATCCTTATGCTTCCAAAATTATTCAGGAATCATTAATCCATTTCTATCCATCATCATTCATCTATCATCTCCATCTCAATGTTATGCTGTTGAATTGAGCAACCAACATATCAAATCAATTGAATAATTCATCCATCATTACATCTATTTGAAGTATTTAAGATTTGGATTAGGTAATGCATGTTATTGTTTTATCATTTTTATTTTATCCAAAAATTTTAGATACATATATAAACATTTTTTAAATACCATTTTATAGATCTACGAGTGTAGTTTTCAAAAATTATATATTTTAATTCATGTACATTCTTTTTACTCAATTAGGTCATCAACACCAAAATATAAGGTTGAATATCTTCTCAAGAAAAATACTAATTTTATTTAAAAAATTAAAAAATTATGCTGCACTAAAGAAGTGATTTCATGTTAAAATGGTTTTTTTGTTCTATTTTGGATAAATAGTTAAGAGAAAAAGTTGTATACTATCAAAATATATTTTTTTCAATACATAAAAGTTTCAATATTTATTCTAAAATATATTTATCAAAGTGGGAAAAATTAATCCATGCACTAAAATTTCAAGTTATAAATACAAAAAAGATCAAAGGAAAAAAGTAAAATTTACTATATAGAAATTTGCACCCACTTGACCTTAGTTTTCAACATTTTATTGATAACTAAATTATAATGTTGATTTCAGAAAAAAAAAATACATTAAAATAATTTATTGGTTTTATTTTTAAATTCAAACATAAAATACTTTGAAAAATGTACATTTCATTACTTTACATCATTTCAAAATTCAAAACATATATATGAGTTTCTAGAATTTCAAGTTAAAAATTTATATTAGTATTGGACATTTTCTTTATGAAATTCAAACATATGTTTGAACTTTCACCCAAGGAATGAAGATTAATACAAATATTAAGACTTTTTGATATTGCATTCAATGAAATTCAAAAACTCGTGGTTTTCAAAAACTTCTAAACATTTTTTTAATTCAAATAAGAAATAAGCATGCATTATATTGAAGATACAATTAACCATATCCCTAAGGGAAACATTCAATACAATTATTGTGATTATCTCTAAAATTTTCCTATTATTGCTTCTAAACGTTGGCTTGTCTTTTATGATGTTCTATTTTTTCCCAAAATTAGTCATGCTGATTATTAAGTTGTGTGTTAGACTTCTATGTGAGTTAAGTGAAAAGTCAATCTATTTTAATATATTTCTCCTTTCCCTTTTATTTCATTTTTTTAAACATGTTCTCTCCCTTTCCTTTCCAACTAGATATTTCTGGTTAAGAAGGAATTGGCCTAGTTTAAAGATTTCTTTTCTAATAGGAATCCCACATATACAAAGATTTTCATGTTATCATAGTTGTGGATGTAAAATGAGGATCAAACACCAACTTTATCAAACAGTTTCTATGTAAAATGGTTTCTTGGCACACTCGGTAGGATTATAAGTACATTAACTTTAATATCTTGGAGGAAATCTTAATTTACCTATTTTTTGAAGCACATTCTTGTATTCACTAGGTGACAATTTCAAGAAAGAATATAGAAATCTATGAGAGAAATAATTGTAACAAGGTTTTTTTTGCTAGAGAAAATATAGAAGAAATTATTGTTGAATCTTTAAATGTATCTACAAGATGAAGACTCAAACCTCAATCTCATGGTGCCCTTGAGACTCTAATCTTTTGAATCAAACCCAAGTATTTCATTCTAATCCTACTAGTGTAGTTCATCTACCCATAAGAGTTATGACATATTAGATGAATCATCCCTTTGTTATTTGGAGTAATGGTCATCAAGGGAAATTCTAACATGAAAAACTCAATTTAGTTAACCCTTAAAATATGGGATATTTCTTGTATTACTAATATAAAATTCATAAAATATGAAGTCATCGTGTATGGTCACATGATCTCAATTTAAGTATAATTATTATTTTATTTATTATAAGAATATTTAAAAATATTACAAATTAGCTCATCATTAATAATTTAACCATTCAAATTTTATTCATCATTTAGTTTATCTTTGAGTTCTAAATAGGAGGTATTAAGTTTTGAAATATAAAGCAACATGAACCCAAACAAAAGAAATTCCATTAAAATTTTAAAAATTAAAATAAGAACTTACACTATTTTGAAATAAAAAATAAATTATAGAAATATTTTAAGATAAAAAAAGCAACTAAAAACCAAAATCAACATAAAAAAATAATGAGAAAATATTACAATTTTTGAAGCATGAAGCTAAAAATAGAAACCCCATTAGAACTCAAATTTTACTAAAATTTCTAGTATGACTAATGTAAATATTGCTTATATTCACTGGCAAGTAAATAAAGTTATCGACTACCTTACAAATTGAGTAGCTAATCACGAGTGTACATTAATTAGAAGAGTAATGATACCTCTCACTGGGAGGTTTCTAAGCTTATTTATAATGATATTAATACTTAATCATTATTAGACAAATACCTTTCTACTTGAACAAGTTCCTTGTTATGATTCTAATTATGGGAAGTCATTTCAATTTGGGTGGCATTTTTAATTGGTATCTAGCACCTTGTTCTTGATTTATGTCTCAATTCAACCTTTAATTGTTAGTAGGATAAATAAGGATATTATGGATATTTGGTGGGGTGGTTAGGAAATTGACTATAGTGCTATAAATATGGAGGTGAGAGGAATGAAATTGAGCAAATAACTTATTATAGCTCTAGGTAGAATCCTAAAATTTGAATAATTTGGGTTAAAATGGGTTTAAATATTGAACACACCTGGATACTGAGAGGGGGGTGAATCAATATCTTAAAAACTTAAACCCTTAAGCACAATGTAAATTCATACTTTTAACTAGATCAAAAATATTTATTCAAATCAGCAACAATGAAAGATAAAGCAATGAACACAAATGCACATGATAACACTAGATATATGTGGAAAACCCCAAGAAGGGAAAACCATGATGAGAAATCTCACAATATATGAATCTCACTGCTTACATAATTATAATTTTGTTTTAAGGCTCATTGACTAAGGAAGCTCATTGCTCCTTGAAGGACTTGTAGGCTAAGGCACACAACTTTAGGGAAAGATATAAAGGACTTGTAGGCTAAGGCGCATAACCCTAGGGAAAGATAAGAGGACCCACTGAAGAGACTTGATGTTTGATAGCAGGATACATGAAGATTTAGATTTACAACATATGTCAACAATAGACTTTGTTCACTAAGATATTGAAGCACACATGACTTATCTTTTCACAACTCACTACATTATTCCACACTCACACACCAGCACACCCATCTTGCAATTGAATTTTTATTTAATTTATATCCTCCACAAGATCGCAAAACACCAATTAGGTTAGCCATAATATAATACAAATAATAACGTCAACAAGTCAATGCAAAAATATAATTGTGGTGAAAGTGGTCATATCCAAGAGATAGAGAGGACCAAAAAAATTATTACATCTTCCAATGTGATTCCAAACAACAAACATGTTGGCACACATCAACCCAAGTCAACAACAAGGAAATGTGTAGACGAAACATCTAGCATATTGTCAATTGGCCCAAAAACACAGCTTCAACTAAATTTACTCAATGTGTTTATCGATAGGATAGGGCGTGACCCAAAATTAACACAACTTCGAATGTTGTTGCAAGCCCCCAAACACATAGTGCAAGAAAGAGAACAAACCTCGTCATATAGACATCCATAAATTACCCAAAAAACCAACTCAAATTAATATACAACACTAAAGAGATCAATCATTGATGTGCAGAATACTAAGGGACATTCCATGAACATCCAAAAACACTTCTAGATAATTATTTTACACTATCATACCCCAAGAAGCAAACATAAATGAACTAGAAACAAAACACTTCATCCTAGAAGCCTAGAAGACACAACAATGGGATAGAACATTAAAAAATCAACTTACAATAAACTTCATCATATAAAAGATGAACTGAGACATTACACAAATAATTACATGTCCACCAATCCACAAGAGTAGAAACAACAATGTAGAGAAATACAAAGTATTTTTGGACCAGTTCTAACAAGCAACAAAACTGCCAACTCACTTCAATTACCAAAAACCTCCTCGACAACACTAGTGACCTAAAAAGATAAGAGTGCAACACCTACAAAATAAAAATAATGAAGCCCAAACCACAAGACCATATCTTCAAAGGTGGAGGAATAAGGAGCATTCTCCCAAATATTCTTCAAAGCAACTTCATGCAATAGAAACTTTCACCAACCTCCAAAGACATTAACTTCCTATTAGCAACACATACTTCCTTAAGAACAACAAGAGAGATTGTGCAACATACTAGAGACCCTGAAAAATATCTCTCCAAATTTAGCATTAGTTCTAATCCTAATCTTAATATATCA